>JAZHYW010040858.1:0-16190 GCA_037355805.1 Ixodes ricinus | reverse complement strand
CATTTTTCCGAGCTGAGAAGATCGTGGCCAGGATGTTCGACAGCCACGCGTGTGGTGGCAGGGAGCGGAACTGCCTCTATTTAATGTATCTAAGTCGGAAGTACTGGCAAGGTTAAGACGCAACGTGACCATAAAGGCTGCGTTCACGAGTCACTTTTGAGCAGGGTGGATAATAAAAATAGATCAAAATCAGACAGCACTGGAACTTTTATCATCTGCGTATAACTATGGCTTTGCAGTGTTTGCGTGATCAAACCTATACGCACAATCTATGAGAAATGGTCGCCCGTTAGACTAACATAATTATTTAGAGCCCACGGTGGAAGAATGATGAGTAAAAAATTAAAAAATCTGTAGCAGTTCGAAGGAAACTGGCGGGGAAGGAAATTGGCGAAGAGGAAAAATAATACTTTTGGTTTCTATAGCTAGGTGGCGCAAGCCACCGACCCGTTATTAAGGGTGCAGACGTTACCATCTATCCATTCATCGGAACTGTCTCAGGCTAGTGTAGATGGCTGTGACTGTATGTTATCTCGTAGCAAGCAGTCACAGCCACTTGATCGTTATCAAAAGCTAAATGTGTGACCCAGCATCAGCCTTAATTTTGAAGTCACATTTTAGCAAGCTAGCTTTATCAGCTTTCAAATATCCTGATGCATGTTGCCAGAAAGTTTCACCCGTAACTGAAGTAGGCTTTTAACAATATTATCATTCGACATGTCGGCACCATCTAAAGTGCAGCTTTCTGAAGTTTCAGACGCGTTTATCTGTTTCACTTTTTTTTGCAACAAATCTCGATTCAGAAAAACTATTATTTGATAACATATTGATATCTAAAGCACAGCTTTTTTCTTTTTTTTAGTTTCTGTACTGGAGTTTTGTAAGAAATGCGGTTGAGACCTTACTTTCGGCCTTTTCGTGGTCTTTTGTTATGAAAAGCTGCAGTATATCCAACCTAATAGATGCAAAATTTTAACTCTTAAAAATATTTTTATTAAAAATAGTATAAATTTAGTAATGTATTTCTATATCCTAGTGACACGGGGCGTCAGCTGTATGTTCAGGGTTCCGTGTTATAGGATAAATCCGAAAAGAAATCTGAAATATACTTGCCGGTCAATTTTTCGTACGATTCGGATTCATCCTAATAACTCAAAATTTCGAACGTCACAACGACGAAATAAAAAAGAAAAAAACAGACGATATTTTACAAATAAACTTCATAAGAGCATAGGGTACCGTGCGTCCTGAGAAGTGGCTTGACAGGAGCCACTTCAGTTTTCTTTGAAATCTCACTACTGCCAAAACCCGGGGTTTGCCTTTTAGCTCATCAAAACTCCTTCAGAACATCGGGCATGGTACATCGGACTTCATTTAATTTTTTTTTTAATTGTGAATTCAGTAAAATATGTTTCGAATTCAAACTTTATTGGGAATCTAACAAAAATAAATTCCGATAAACGTCGAATTTTCAACAAAAAAATATGAACTAAAAAAAAAAAAACACCCTCCGAATTTCTCGAGAAATAAACTCCGAAAACACGGAATCCTGTGCATGTTTCACCAAAAGAACTGGCCATTATCATTACCATTTCTAAACAATGGTCTTCCTCGGTGCGCAGTGCTAATTTGATGCACCTTTACATAAGACGTTGAAGGACAGACCTATAAACGTGCAACTTCGCATGTCATCCTCTTTCCCAGCTATGAATATATGCCCCGCGAAATTCCCTACAAATAAGATCAAGCTGTTGAAAACTGCACGTTAATTAAACTTCTACGTTAATTAAAAGTAAGTTCGCGTTCCCGAGTCTCGAAAAGTGTCTTCCGTGAACTCACCCGTTACGTTCCCCCTGGCCGCGGTGCCGATTGCAGCGCTGCGGGCGGTGGTGGCCAACGCCGGCATGATGTCGGCACGGTGAGCTGGAATGGGGCAGCAGCGACAGCGTTCGCTACCTGTTCGAGGTGAACGTGTTCGGCGTCGTCAACGTCGTCAAGATGGCGCTGCCCTTCCTGCGGCGCACCCAGAACGCCAGAGTGGTCATCGTGGCTAGTGTGGCGGGTGAGAACTCCTACCAAGACTCCTACTATCGCTTCCGAGGTGTTCACCAACGCACGGAGGCAATGAGCGCCATGACTATGCACTTTCGGGCGCTAATGGCTCCACACTTTTTGTATCTGCGCGGTAGCTTGCGCCACCTAGCCTAAGTGTAAAAAGACAACCATATGATTCCTCTCGCCGTGACGACGAACTTTGGCCGCTGCTTGTTTGGCTCCATCGGGTCGTGACGTCACGGTGTGTAGACGTTTTCTGTCGGAATCTTCCATACGGGGTCATTGAACAGATCGAGAAATGCGATAGCACATAGATCAAGAATACCGCGGCGTCATTCACAGCCTCCGCAGTAAAGAACTGGGAATCGCTTGCCTTCTACACGATTATTAAGGCGAAAGCCTTGCGTCTCATCGTTCAGTCGGCTTTCATATACTTCGGTTTCACCTTCCGTCCAGACGCAGCCGATGCTACGAGATTATATGACGAATCACAGAGCGTCAAAAGGGCACCATCATGGTGTTCGTAATGTTCTGTGCATGTTCTATCATCGCTGAACCAATCCTAAGCAGAACAAGCTTAGTGACTTGCACTTTTGACGCTGCTTGATTGGTCCCGTTCCCTCGTAGCATCCGCTGCGTCTGGACGGAAGGTGAAACGAAGTATAGTCCTTGAGCGAAAAACACGTCGGCGACACAAAGGTACCAAAACGTTTACGTGACCACTTAGGCGAATTAGAGGCAATGAAATTATAAGAACGACAAAGCGAATTCAGAGGAATTCAAGTGAATTAAAAGTAATTCAAGAGAAGTAAGAGTAATCAAGGGAATTAAGAAGGACTATATAAAGCGAATAATGTCAAAAAAAGGAATGTGAAAAAAGAGAACGTGAAACAAAAGTAAATCATGTGTCTGTCTTCAAGATGCCTTGTCAAGTCGTCTTAGGGATGACACAAAATACCCCAGTGTGATTTTTTTTTAGAATCACCTTTCTGCGTGCTGCCATTTCTGTCTACTGGGCTTTGGAACGTTTGTCCGCTCCTTGCGCATCTCGTGCGGTTTGTTTACCCTCAAACGCGCCCACGTGCTTTTGTCCGCCCCCGACCTCAACCAATGACGCCGCGAAGCTTGGCTGCCTCGTTATCGCGCGTTCCCTATGCGTTCTTTACGTTTCCCATTGATTGGCATGTTCCATCTTAAGTTCCAGTGAGCAGAAGAATAGTCTCTGTATATTGACGAAGCCTGGCAGATCGCCACGGAGGAGCGGCCGCCGAAATGAAAAGGGGGAGCGGCAGACAACGGACGAAAGGAGAGCCACGTGACTGGCGCTCCCGCTGCGGCGAGACGCCGAAACACACTTCTCCCGAGCGAACAAGGTGTTTCCGGGTCCTCGCCACCGCAAAAGCTGTGCGCTGACGTCCAGGTTCCCCGAAAAATGGCTCCTTGATGCTCTCTGCTACCAGATTCTCGCACTCAATCTGTGACCGTGCACTCTATGGCTCCGTCGTCGAACTGCCAGGCTTTGTGAGTATAGAGAACGCCATTGGCGACGAGATGTTTTGGTGGCGCCACCTCGCGGGCGCCTTCCTGTGACGGCGCTGGTAGGATGCGAGCAGACGACGCGCTATGTGAAAGCATGGAGTGGCTAGTTAGTTCGCATCTATGCCGAATAAAAACGGTTTATTTAATAAAAGAACGTGTATGACGTGTTTTTTTAGTGATCTTTCTAATGAATAACAACGCCTCGAAGCTGTTTTTATATTTAAAAAAATTAAATGTTCAAAAACCACCCTGGAGCATCACATTACAGCTTGTGCGACGTGCGTCAGGGCTGTTCACATCCTCTCTGAGTTTTGTATTTTTCGGATCTGTGGAGGCTTCTGTAGAAAAAGGTTTTGCATTCACCGGAGTAAATGACGTGCTGTCTTCTTAGCTGTGCACGTGCCCACAGTTGTGTTGCAAAGCGCTGCACACTTGTTTTAGCTACACTGAATTTGCCGATACCGACGCTTCTATCCAAGTGTGACTGAACAGTTGCTGACGAGCAAATGCTCGTCAGCAACTGACGCTTAGCTCCTCCAGCATCGAATACGTGGCAAAGAAGTTTGTCACATCGCGACTTCTGCTCGAAAAAAAAACAACAACAAAAAACAGACATTTTCATAAATTCTTAAATTGTCGGAAATGGCCCGGCAAATTCAGGCGATTGATTAATTTGTTCTATCCAATTTTCACTAAGAATTGTTTACAACTTTAAAATTGCTCTCTGAAAAGCGCATCACGCATTATCCACTAAAGTAAACATACCAACGGTAGTTATTCATAGAAGGTGAATACCTCATTTTTTTGGGGACGCTGAAAAGTGTCACCGACTTACTGGATTTAACAGACCTTGATCGCGAGGGGGTCTCGCACGTTTCGCGTCGACCGAGTGAATAAGCAGGGAGTTAGTTGAAACGATTCCGGAATCCAGCCACCCCTTCTTCCTGCCAGTTATTTTGAGGAAACACTTGTTTACTGGTTTACAAAATGCACAAACAATTAACTTTAAACTAACAAGGGGCCTGCACTCACAAAACACATTGGAACCAACAGGACACACGGAGTCGCTTTCACTGAAGTGTTTACTATACACTCGCGAGAGGTTCTGAAATTTCGCTTTCCTATCTTTAATTTGATGAGACGTTCCTTTCTCAGTTTTATTTCGTCCGAATCACGATAAAAATATACCCTATTTACCATGGTACATGTTGTAGTGGGGTAAAGTGCTAGATATTCCATTTTTATCATTCAGATTTTTGTATTGGGGTAGAGAACAGCACACCACCATCCGAGCGCTTCGACACCTCAGCGCCCAAAGTGTTCGTTAGCACAACTATGCGAGCAACGGTTTCGAGCTTTGGTAAAATGTCCTACTACAAATATCCCTTCACCAAATAAACACGACGCGTGAAACAGGCTTGGCCGCGCGTTACCCAAACAGCGCGTGAAGCGAGCTGACGAGCCGAGGGATCCAAGAATCTGCGCGGTCACTCCCAGTCAGTCCTATCCGTGACGTCAAAAACGATGATGATGATAGCTAGAGAAGCGCCCCCTGTAGTTCGGCGCCATCGCCGCCAATGGCAGGCTGACGTCATTCTGGAGCGCACGCCGCGGCGAAACTTTCAACAAGCGTATCACCCGGGCGAAAAAAATGCTGAGTCACTGAGTTGTGAACGCATCCTCAGCGTCTGGTGTACCGCACAACAGAGTTACAGGGCATTCTCAGAAGGTGTTCCACGGCCCACCAGACCTGCTGTCCTGCCTTGTGCACTGAATGGTCTCTCGCAAATCCTCAAAAGGTGGCGAATAAGTTTCGCATGGTAGATTTTGTTCCGCCGCAAACAAACTGTCCAGGCTATGCCAAAGAATAAACTGATGCAGGAGTGCCGGGTATTGCGGAGGTGGTGGTGGCAGGCGTCTTGTCACCAAGTTTCGAGCAACGTGCCTCAGGGGTATACCTACGAGGTCCCCTGTCATGAGGTAGGGCTTACGCTGGCCAGACCAGACGGGAGGTGCATTAATGATAGAATCAGAGAACGCGTCCGCCGATATCAGTGCAATCACCGTCTGGCCACTTGGCTGTACATTGTGATAGGTGTGAGTACAGGTCGAGTTCAATATGTACCAAGATTGATGTTGGAAAATTCAATACAAAATTGAAACAAGCGAGTGTACATGAGGACATCTCATGATGAGTGGGCCTCGGCACGAACATGTGCATCAGTGCTTTTAGAGCAGGCTTTTATCGGTCAAGCTACGCCTTCACTCAACAGTGACGGCAGGCTTGCCAGTGTGTGTCAATGAAAGTCCATCACTCTTGCGCATGTGCGGTTTTTTTATCTCTCATTTTTATGTTCTCCCTGAGTAAAGTTGAAGGCGGCACTGAAGTCATTTTTTATAAAGGCCGCTTTTGATCTTATATTGTTTAAAATGTGTTAGTTCCCATATATACCAAGTCCTATATTACAAAACCGCCTATTCGTCTCAGGGCAAGAGAAAATATGTGGACTCTTTTTTCTCGCGGACTACATTGTGTGGACCACTGAAAGCCCCTGCAATACACGCAGATTCCGAATGATTTTATTATAACTTCGTTTCTGAAAAGAGTCTGATAGGCACGCATTCGGATAAGACTCCTCTTCTCTGTCCGGCGATGGCCAACACGCTAGCAACTTGCATGGACGTAGGTTTCAAGTCGACCACTTCACTCGTGAAGAAAATTTCTTCCCGCAGTAAGTGTCATGATCTGCCAGACATGCCAATCATTAACGAGGAAATAAGGTACACACGGTCATGTGGTATTCAGGGTTTAAGGGAGATGCCAGCAGTGCTGTCTAGACTGAGTTGTCATCGTGCCGTGACGGATCATCTGTGAACGGACTACGTTTCGCGTACTTCTCTCTGTCCCATGGTGTTATTGTTGTTTGTAAGCTGCTATGCATTTACCACTTATACGTAAGTACCAACTCAGCCCATAACTTGCAGTGTTAATAGAGCAGACAAAGATGTCAGCGCGCAGGAAGGCGACTTTTGTAAAGGTCTGCCACCGCGAAGTCATCCAACGCCACGCAGAAGTCCAGAGCCCAGTGACTCAATAATATTTTTCGTCGTGGACGATAACGGGCAGGAAAGCTGCATCGCAATCTGGCTGCTTATTCTACCCGACTTTTTTTTGTAACGTGGTAATACGGTGATAAGGCAATTAACGGAAGTCGTGAAAGCCGAGACATTCTTGTCCAGCCCGCTCCCACGTTTGCCTTTAATTGCATTGCTATCACTCATAACCTTAAGAATGCAAGCCGTTCACCTTTGCGGGTTGTTAGGACTGGCGGCAGCTGATAAACCCGCTCTGCTCTACTCGACGACTAACTCCCGATTAGCCGGAGCGGGTAGAGCGCTCCATGCACTGGGCGTGAGATGTCCCGGCCTCATTGCCAGACCACGCGGATTTTTTCGTCGCGCAATAATCACCTAGCTGTGTTTGGAGACTTGTGTTTGCCTTTGTGTCCCTTTGTCCAGGGATTATTTTCGTCGTAATATAGGGTGTTTGAAATGCCGAGGCTCCGCATCTCAAATCGGGCGCAAAAATCGGGCGCCGTGTCACGTATCAATCTAAAACCTTTCGTCAAAGGTGTATTTCGCAGGGCTGGTTTTACCTTGTAAAATTACAAGGCGTAGCGCTCTTTTTCTGTAATAAATAGGGGCCACAAAATCCTGCCAGGGCCAATCGGCAGACGGCAACGCAGGCGACCGAGTCGAGTGGCGGGGCGTGTTTGGTGCACGTGCTGATAGATGGCGTCGGGAGAGCAGCAGTCGCAAGGTATATCCTACAGTTTGCCGACAGCGGCGACAGCCGAAGAGCGAAAGAAAGCAGTGATCGACACTCTGGGGGGGAGGGTCTGTCGGCGAGCAAGAGCACTGTGAGCTGCAGCAACCGCGTTTTCTTTATTTTTATTTCGAGTTTTGCATATATATTTTTTGCATTTATTTTATACCAAAAGTATGTCATTACAAAAAATGATGTTCATTTTATTAGGACCAAAGCCGTCGCGGCATCCTCGATTTTTTTTTTTTTAAAGCAAGCCGAAGAAGTTGAGGAGGTAGCCATTATATCAACCAATACGTGCTCCACGCGCCCAGCTACGCGCCCAGCCATCGACAGGACGTAGCTCCCTTTTGCAAATGTGGATGGCTGTCCTGAATTTTACAAGGTAAAACCCTCCCGTAGAAATACACCTTTGACGAAACGTTCAGATTGCCACGTGCAGGCGCCGATTTGTAGGCCGACCCATTTTAGATCGAGCCTCAGGTGCGCATTTCAGAGAGCCTAATGTACATGCCTTTCACAAAATCTGCTATTTCACAGTGTCAAAACCTCAATCCAGAGAATCCAAAAAAAAACTTCTGGTTTAGTTGTTTTTCGTTTGTTCGTGTGTATTCTTTTGTTGTCGTATGGTACGCGCGGCAGGGGACAGGGGCAAGTCAGGTTGCCAAAAATTTCTTAATCTTTTTTTTTTTTTTTAGCTATAGATCTTTTTGGCTTACTCTCGCCCCCGACCACCAAGTAGGCATATCCACTCCAGTACTGGGCGACGAAAAATATCAAAACGTTTCAACCTGCAAATAGTAAACAATAGAGGGGAGGCAACACGAGAATGTGACGGTTAGCGTTTATGTCCTAAATGCCTTCTATTGGCGTGGCGACGGTAAAACAATGTTTTCGCCCATACTGGAAGTGACGACAATTCATTAAGATGGCGGTACGCCTTGCGGAAAGGCTCCATATACGGAGCTTGAGGGACGTACTTTATGTCAGTCAGCAAAATCCAGCTACCCGAAGGGGAAAGAAGCACACGCAATACTGACACTCGTTATTGAACAATGCTACTCTGCGAATCGTCCAGGGCGCGCGGACGTACCCTGGCCTGGCGTACTACTGCATGACCAAGCACGCGGTGGTGTCCTTCGCCGACGGACTCCGGCGCGAGATGCGCAAGCGGAGCATCGTCGTGTCCACCATCGAGCCCGTGCTGTACAGGCGAGGAGGCTAATATATCCGGCCAAAACTCTCCATCTACGACTTGTAGGCACGATCATCGGCATACTGGCACCTACATAAAAGTACAGTCTCCAGGTACCGTCCGAGTGTTTGTTTCTTCCTTAGGTGATCTGTCCTGCCATGATTGGCCACATCTCATGTGTGACCCATCTGGTACAGACCAGCCGCACGAGACGTTAGGAAGGGTTTAGGGAACCGTTTTTGGCACATCCGATACGGTACGAATTGCGCAAGGTGCAGTACCAGCAGAAGATCTTGCACACGCGCTATTCGTACCGGAGGGGGTCCACTCGTACCGTATCGGATGTGCAAACTTTCGGTTCCCTAAAAAGTCTCTAATCTTGTATATAACGACTGTCTTCTAGATATGCTCGCAACATGTATATGCATGTAGCAAACATGCTCCGAACACGTGCGAGGCGTGTCCGCAGATGATTCTCCGTCATCATGTCTGCAGACCGTGTCCTTAGCATGATATACAGCATGAAAACCAACGGTTTTAAGGCACTTCTGCGGACGATCCTCAAAAATCGGCTTCTCCGCGTGTTCCTTTCACAAATTTACTACAGAGGTGCAAACAAGTGGTGAAAAAGCTTGCAGTGTAAAAAAATCAAGGAATGAACGGTACCTCGGTCAATAGAAAAAGACACGCATCTTCCCGAGGGGAACCATGGGGTGATGCGGAGCATCGTAAGTAGCTTCCGGAGAGAGAGTACAGTAGCGTGCATGGACGTCGAGAGATGGCGCCACCGACTGCCCTGAAGCGTCACCCCCTTACGCCCCCTACGCCACGCTCGTTCGTCAAAGGCTCAGCGGCAGAAAAAACTTGGAACGCTCGCCGCTTGTTATTTTTTTTTTTTCACACTTGAAGGAGAGGAGACTGCGGAGGAAAGCGCGCGCGTGCGCGCGCGTGCAGGTAGGCCGTGAACGCACGCGCAGGCGCACGCAGCTGCATGAGAGGAGGCGGCAGCCGGCAGAGAGAGCGAGCGGAGAGAGCAACGCGCAGCTGTTGGAGAGAGGGGAAGGAGGAGAGCTGCGCGTGCGTGTGGTGCGAGTGCGACTACGACGCCGACGCCAAGCGCCGCGGGACATAGGCCTCGAGCAAGAGATGTCCCAGCACTTCAAAAAACAAAAACAGAAACTCCGTTCTGGGCAATCTACGCCGCCACTTCGCAGACGATGGCACGCGATGTGAGAAATACTGCAGGACAGATGGCGCACGCCGCGTCGAGGGAGCGCCGGCCGATTCGTGCATCGTCCGCGAAGTGAAGTGCCATGAACTACCAAACCATGCTTTTCTCTCTTTTTTTACTTTTTTTTTTTTACTTTTAGCACCAAACTTCCACACTTATTGCAACTGCTTGCAACTCTGTGTATTCGCAACTCCAATTCACTATAGGTGGCGCTGCTCGTTTTCCAAGATGGCCGGTTTAGTGAGGGCCTGGAGGTGCGTGCCGCTGCTGGAGCCTGTCTCAGTTTGCTGGGCTTCATACTGAGTCGATCAACAAATTATTTCTGGTACATACTCAGGCGAGCTAGGTGTTGCAAGCGCAGGTCAGCCTCTTTTATCCTGAAAGCAAAAACGGTACTTAGCGTAATATTTAGGCCATAGAGGTTACGTTTTAATTCCGGAGCAAAACTGAAACTCATCCTTTATTTTTGCACGATTGGCATTTCGGTCTCGGTCTTCAGATTACCTTCATAACCTGCAAATAGGCCCTCACACCGTAACTATTTAGCTAAAATAGTTGTTCGCGGAAACGTTCGTCCCATTAAAGACAGGGTCTTTCGTATACACCTTAGAGGTAACATATAATGCTGTAGCTGTTGAAAAATCAGTGCGTGATATTTGTGCGTTGCAATTTTTCTGGCTTCCAGAACCTATGAAACAATGAACTGCGGGCCTTACAATGGCTTTGGGGTCATTTAGAATACAATGAACTGCGGCCTTTCAATGGTTTTTGGGGTATTTAAATATTAAATTGCTTTAATATCTTCCTAGGAGAAGAATGACAGAATAAAACCAGTTTACGCGATGTTATGCTCACAAAACGCATGAACTAAGGTAAACGCTGTTCTCACTCAAAAAATTCAAAAGATGGAATCCTGGAGTGTGGCAGCTGAAGTTTGCTTGTGTTTTAAAGCAACGCGTGATTTTCGCATGAGTTTATATTGCATCCAGCGTTAAACTGTTGGGCTATCTTGATAACGATGTCAGAGGTCTTCTAGTGTGATAAAAAGAAAACAAAATGACACCTTTAAGAAAAAACGGTAATGGTTAAATGGCGTATATCTGTGATCGTAGCGTTAATTGTGTGTTCAGCATTGCCAGTAATTTGTATTAATAACAATGTAAATATTAATATTAAGATATATTTATTACTTCATTTTCAAAGCTCGGAAAATACTGATTGCTTATATGATCTAATTGCGAACACGCTGGGAACAAGTATGACAATCTCAAAGCGCCTGTACTCATCATTGCTGCCAATCGCATTGGCGCTAACGCAGCATTTTTACCAAGTTATAAAATAAATAAAGTCTAAAATCAATAACAAATAGCCTAGCTCATTAATGTGAGAAATTCATGTAAAATTAGATTACTGAGGATGCTATTAAAGTGAAGCAGACTCTTTGACAATCGGCAAAACCTCCAAAGTCGCCGCCAATATCCTTCCAGACCAAATTCCCCCCCCCCCGCCCAAAAAGAGATAGGATATTTTTTTATTTATTACTTTTTTTAACATTTATTTCCTTTGTATTTGTTCGCCGTCGTTTTGCCATCCTCAGCCTTTCTCCAGTTCGAAGGAACGGGCCTACTTGATTGCGCGTACCGCTCCCTGCAGCACGTTTCGTTGGTGTTGGAAAACGGTGAAACAGCAGTGAGTTCTAGTATTGCGTTATACGTATTTAACGCGTGCTGCAGTGCTGGTTGAGGCTGCCTTTGTATGTTCCATGCTGCGCGTGCACGGAACTCCGAAATTGCGGTCTTGGGTCGGAGATGGCAACGTTGATGCGCACGCGAAACGTGGAGCAAGCTGAACACCCTAACGCAAACGCACAGCGCTTGCGTTTGCTTCTATGCGCAATACTCAAACTCTATAATAAGGTACAATCCCATACCAAGGCTAGCAGCACCACCATTGGGACAGTGGAGAGTGTTGTTTGTATCTGGAAATGACATTTCGGGAGCCATGATCGCCGGAGAAACGGCTGTGCCTGCTGAGTGCAGTGACCGCGGACTGCCAGAGCCGCCGTGCCTCCGGTTGAGCAAAATCGGGGGACCTCGCTAGAGCGCTTCCGTTTCCACGGAGGGCGAGCGATCGAGCTGGAGACAGCGGAATATCGCAACGCAATGCGTTAATAAACCGTTTTTTTCTCCTCTGAGTTGTCTAAAGTTTAAAAGCGTACGCTTTACAAGCCTGTACCCTGGTCAGCCAAAACAATGTGACCATCCACCTAACACCGCGTTGATCCACATTTGGCAAGCAGCAAACAGCTACAACCCGTCTTGGCATGGATTCTACAAGTCCTTGGGTATCTAGGTGAGGAGGATTGTACTGCAAGCACCGGTTGCACAATTCTTGTAGATTACGAGCAAGGTGGTTTGTAAGCTTTGAGCTGGCGCCCAGATGATATCTGGCAAGAGTCAGGTGGCCAGGACATCAAATGGAATTCATCATTGCAGTGGCTTTAACAACCACTGAGATTACAGTTGTCGGTGCTCAGCTTACGCCGTGGGAGGCCCGTCCCGGCATGCATCTCGGAAGTCGATGTCTATCTGGCTACTGAGAGTTACGGAGTTGAAACACGAACTGAAACTAGACATTACGATCACCAGTGCTCTTTCAAACCACTTTAGCACAATTCTTACTTTGTGACATGGAGCGCTACCTGTTGGAAGATTCTAGTTCCGGTGGGAAAGACAGGAGCCATGAATGCGTGCAACTGGTTAGCACAGTGATGTGGACATAGACCACAGCTTCCATGTAGCTCTATCCCAGAGATGCCCTCACAATCTTAATATTGCCACCATCAGATACCATCCTCATCAGCAGATGATCGATAATAACGCGCGGATGGCGCCTCAGCTGGGCGCGCTCACTCACATAGTGTATGGGGTGGTCGTAACGTTTTGGCTGATCAGTGTATGAGCGGTCTGATTGCGGCTTCACAACACCGTGCGAATGCTGCAAAGTAGGCGTCACTGGTACGGCCACATCGCAATTCGCCGGTGCTAAAAACGTGTCAATCGGCGTGTTAAAAAAAGCGCATTCCACGTTATCAGAATCGTTTTTCTTGACATACGATAAATAAAAGTTCTTTGTAAGCATGCACTCTGAACAACGCATCCAAGTACTGTTTCCAGACTGTATCGACAATGAACCCCTTAGAGACTTGTCGGCTCCGAGTTATCAAAGTTCCACTGAGAGTTTGTAAAATACTTGTTTGGTGGTCAGCACGACGACAGGCACCAGTGCCAAAATGGCGGCATCCACAGCCATAGTTGCTAACACGTAACTTACAAATTATGTCTTCTTGCTTCCTGGAGGCGGCAGCCATTAGGGAGGAGATCCAAGCGACCGTCGCACTCCTAGTGCATACGTTGAGAACTAGAACTCACGGGGACAAACACAACATAATTATTGTCAATTACTTGTGTTCTTTGTGGCAGCGGTCGGCTGACGTAACCGACCGCTACTTCAGCTTTCGGCTAGGTGTCGTGTTCAGTCAGTGAAGCATCTAGTAAATACAAGCCGAAAGCAAAGTAGCATTGCTCTTGTCCAATCTGTTATTTTTATATTTTTTCTTTATTTACAATATACTGCAGGCCATTTGCATGGCCCACGCAGGGTACGACAATATAGAGCGAAATGTAGACAAGTTATAACTATTAATGTTCATATCGCAAGGCAATAAACCACAGTATAAAGTAACACAGCGACAGAAGCGATCAACAAATAGCTGACGCCATAACCACTGCAAAACCAGAATAATGATAAAAGGGAACACCACAGGATGACTCGTGACAATTTTTAAGCACTAACAAAAACCAAAAAAGTATATATGCTATAAACAATGACTTGTAAGAATTTGTTCGAGCGCATCACATTTATAAATGTAAAAAAACAAGACAGCGGCGAATTGTTCAACTGTAGCGCGTTCAACTACCTCGCTGTGTAAAATGTTCCAATCATCTAATGTTCTAGGAAAAAATTATATTTAAACACATTTGACGACGATCGAAAGGAGTGGATACGGCGCAAATGTTTGTTCTTGTGGAATGTTCGAACGGAGGGAGCAAGTACGTGGAAGGGCCGATACCAGTCTGGCTGTCCACAACAGAAAACAAAAGCTTTAGTCTAGATAGCATAGGTTGGAAACACAACGGCTCAATATTCGACGATGACAATTGATAAATGAAAGCGGTCCTTTTGCATCTGCCATATATACAACCTGAACTCTGGTTTCGAATACGTTCAATTTTACAAGGGTCTACTTTGGTACACGGATCCCATTCCGCAGTGGCGTATTCTAACACCGTCTAATCAGAGTTTTGTATGGAGTCAACCTTGTTGATGCTGGTGCCAGTCTAAGTTCCCTCTTTATAAAACAAAGGTTTCGAAAGACAGATTAACATATATTACCTATGAGCATACTCCATGCTAAGGCTTAGGTGTGTGCGTTAGACCCAAGTGCTTTACGTGGTCAACTCTGAAAACAAGATAGCTATTAAAAACATGCTCATGTATTAGGTTACTTTTTTTTAGTGAACGTAATGGAGACCGTTTTTTGAAGATTAAGTTGCATTTTCCACTTTTCTCACAAACTAGACACCACAGAAAAAGCGTTATTGAGCATTGATTGATCCTTAACATTTTCCTCTTCTTTGATCATTGTCCTTAACAATATCAAATATATCGACAAGAAATAACAACGGGCCTAAAGCTGATCCCTGGGGGACTCCAGAAAAACATCCAGCTGGGAAGAACGAGTGCCGTCAATTTTAACAGATTGCTTTCTGCTGCTTAAGTTATCTCGTGTGTTACATTGTCTTAAACTCCGGCTGCTTTTAACTGCACGAGTAATGCGTCATGTGTACGGTATCAAAGGCCTTTGAAAATCGATAAAGACCGCATCACCTTGCCTTTTATCGTTAATAACATTGGCTAAATCATGCACAGTCGAAATAACCTCTGTGATTGCAGAGCGATCGCGTCAAAAACCATGCTAGGAGTCGCTTAAAAATGTATTGCTTTCGAGGTAATCGGCAGTGTGCTTGTTCACTATGTGCTCGAGGAGCTTGGAAGATATACATGTTAAGGATATCAGTCGGTAGCTTGAAAGGCAGAGCTTATCACCAGCCTTTGGAACTGGTGCCGCGCGCGAAGAAAGCCGGTCACTCGGAACAATCTTATCCTGCAAGGTGGACTTAAATATGACACACAAAACATTAAAATCAATTCGGAATACCTCTTCATAAATGCAGCAGGAATTTCATCAGGGCCAGATGCTTTTTTATTGTCTGGGTTAAGTAACATAGCAGAGATTCCTGTACAGACACTGATATTTCGGACACGAGCAGGTGCATTATAAATGATGGCAATACGCAGGTTGCTGCGTTTTCACGCCTAGTAAATACGTCTAACTGGAAATATCGGGTTGAACTCGGTACACACATTCTTCTAAAACCATGTTTGTTTGCTTGGCTTTTTTATTATTAACATGCGTACTGCACGTGGGCGAGCGAGCAACGCCGTAAATATTGGTGGAGAATTCCTTGTAAAGGTTTCTAGAGCACGTGAAAAAAACGCTGATCGACCGTCTCGCTATTTGCTTTCTTAGAGTACAGAACACAGATCTTGAAAACACTGCGAGTTGTGGACATTCCTTCGCTGGATTCTTTAATGCTTCTTATGTGAGTTACTTTTCTCGATACCCAAGGGTGACCGGCTGATAGTTATCTTTCTTTGGGGACAAAGCGTCTAATACAATACTTAACTGTGTCCTTTAGCATAGCCCAAAGGGATTCCATATTCGCGGATGAATTGCTGAATAAATCAAAGTACGTTTAAGATGATCAAGTATACTAACATCGTCCGCTCGAGAAATCCACGAATTACCTTATGATGTATTCTTTTTTTTTTTTTCGTGGCCTCGCAAAACAGGAAACAATCGAGTACAACGTCATGGTCTGATATACCTTTATGTATGCTGACTCGCAAGGCTAAAGAAGGGCTTACAAAAGCTAAATCCAGTACTGAAGACGTTGCCGACGTAAACACGGGTTGGATGTAACAATCTGTACAAGATTTAGGTAGCAAAGAAGGTCAAATAGAATTTACTATTCTGAGTACAAGACTAATCTGACAGTTTTAACGTATTCCAATCTATTCTGGGAGCATTAAAATTCGCCATGACCACCACAACTTTTGTTCTGTTTTTGACAATCACAAATAAGTAGTCATGGCAACACCTCGGAAGAAAAACACCAGGCGCATTTTTTGGGCTTTTGTAGACAACACCGTGGTGAAAA
>JAZHYW010040855.1:2500-69618 GCA_037355805.1 Ixodes ricinus | reverse complement strand
GCTCAAAACTATACAGGCAGTAAAAAAAAACAAAAACAAGAAAACGAAGATGCATTGACTGCATCAATGGCGACCTCTGGAAAATCGAGCAGATGGTGCCGGCAGTAGAAGAAATAAAAAGCAGCATTGAAGGTCTGTGTCGTGTATCAAGGTTTGATTGAGACACGAATCCATTATGGAAAAAACTTTTAGTGCGCTAGAATACAACTATTTACATGTTGGTGAATCTGGTATCGGCATACTTCAGCTAGGGCTCGCGCGTCAGTGCGAGCACTCTCTAGTTTGTCGTCGTTGTCGTCAACGTCGTCGTCGCTGGTTCATGATTGGAAACAAAACCCCCACGTACTAATTTCATAATTTTCAACAACACACCGGCTTACAACTTCTTGTAGATCGGCGTTCTAAGCTTGGAGCTGCACAGGCACCAGGAAAAGAGACCGTCACGTTTGGAACCGATTGTTGAGCTCCACAGCGTCGCGTTGCTCCTGTTCAAGAAAGAACGCTGTATCCAGCTCCGATTTCTCGGTACCACTTGCTTTGTTCGGCCGGCATAAAGTTGATTAAGATGCCACTTACAAACTACTTTCAACACCTCGACTTTATCATTCGCTTTCCCAAGGCACTTCAGCATTGTGCCAGGTATCCAACTTTTCTTTGGTGTGCGGTAGTCACTCAGTAAGACGCTGTCTCCTTTTAACTTTATTTTTGGTCTTAGATTTGGAAACAAAACTTCTGTCAACTTTTTTCCCCGGGATGAACGAGATCCAATCTGGCGATCAGTCTCCGCTTGAACAATAATTTACTTGGTGCGAAACCTGTGGATGTAAGGGAATGCAACGATAAGCCATACGAATTCGAGACAGCTTTGCCTGTAACGTTTCATTCTGTTTGCTTACGCAGTCCTTGCTTGTGCACATGCATGTCTCGTTTGGCGGTACCTTTTGTAGCAGGTTGAAATCAAGCTGAAAATTGTGCTCGATTTCATTTTCCTTGAGAAATGTACGAAAACATCTGAATGAAAGCTGGCTCATTATCCCAGACAACACTTCTGGCAGTCCATGTTGTGATAACAATTTCCGCCATTTCGATTCCTTATCCGCAGTGGTGCTTGTCATTAGTCCCACCTCCAGTCACTTCAAGAAGGCGGCAGTGACTTGTACAAACATCACACCCAGGAAAGGATTCGCAAAGTCTGTGTGAAGTCTTTCACAGTGCTTTCGGGTCTCGGCTATGTCGAAAACTTTTAGGGTGGTTGATTCCGAGATCAATCGCATAGCGAACACTCTTTGACTTTCCTCCCAATGCCATTTCAATGTTTGGCAAACGTGCATGTAGTCATGGCAAGCTCTTCATTCGCACCATGTTTTCTTGTTCTGCGTAAAGCTCGTTGAGCACACTATCTCTCTGCACCCTCCTGCAATCACTAGCCTTCGGGCCCCTAATAGGAATCCTGCTTCTGCCGTAAGTTGCAGCTTCCGCTTGGAATATACTTCTAGATCAGCACATGCCTTCTCAGGTCATCCGGTTAATGTGAATTGCAATACCTTGCAACAAACTGAGTCTTTCGCTCCTGTCTCTTGCAGAGTCTTCGTGTACACTTTCACCTGTCTTAAATAGAAGCTAGTGGCATAGTCAATAATTTTTATTCACCTGGTGCATCTACCGGCAAGGCGAGATTGAGCATCAGAGTTGAGGTTTTATTCTGACTTCTTGCAGACATGTCATATTGATACGCTAAAATAACCATGACCCTAAGTTGCAATCTTCTGGCTTCTATGGTTCAGATGCCCTTCTTTTATCTGTTATCAACATCGAGGAATGTTGATAACACCTTGTTGTTGGTCACCAGAATGAACTTACGTCAATATATATAGTCATCGATTATATTCGCTCCAAAAGCTACGGCCCGAATTTCCTTCTCTAGTTAGGCTAAATCTCTTCAACTCGAGAAAGTGTCTTTGTGGCTTAGGCGATCGGATGCTTTGTCTTGTTAGAAACGCGTGTGCTAGCAGGGCTCCAACTCCAACAGTCGAAGAGTCGGAAGACAAAATCAAAGGTGGCTCAGGATCGTAGTGCGCCGACACTGGAGCTCTGATCAATATTCTTTTAAGGTTTTGAAACCTCTGATCGCTTGCTGGGAACCGATTCCAGAAAACGTCTTGAGGGAGAAAAGGCGTAGGAAGGCTTCAGTATCGTAAATAACTCGGGCGGACTGGACCGACATTCTAATACCGGTACTTCTTAATGTGAAGCCATGTTACTGGATCATAACATCTTTCTCAGATTGTGTCTGAACCAAAATGAGCCAACGCTATACTTGATCTGTCTTGTAAGCGATCCTACTTGTATCGTGTCTTGCAACACACTGGAACCCCTTACCCTGGAAGCAACAAATATATTGGGCCAATATTTGGGTAAAATTAGATAACTTGGGCCAAGATGAGTTGGCTTCCCCATATGCAACCAATATTGATAAACATCAGGTAAATCTTGCTATAATCGACCAAAATACCCATTATGTGCCCAAAATTCGTAAATATTCAAATTTTTCTTGGTATAGCTGTTTACCAATATTATCCAGTATCTGTGCAATATTGGAAAATATTGGTAAAATATTTGTATTTAGTATTACCAATATTACCAATATTACCAATAATATTACCAAAATATTTGAGTATGTGCCCAATATTGATAAATATTGGGATATCCTTGGTATAGCTGTAAGGTAGTACCGATTGTGTGCGAAAAAGTGGTGTATATTGGTGCACTCTTCGTATAAATGAAGCACATTAACAATCTTACCCAGTATGTGCCAAATACTGGTTAATATCTGCACAATTTGGTATAGCTAGAAACGAGTATAGCTAAACGTTTATGATACTTCAAGCTTTCAGGGATGCAACATATTTTCCAAGCATTTTGAAGCACAATCTTGTATTTCCAAAAGTTAGAACATACGGCGAAATCATTTTCAGAAATACCACAGTATCTTTCTGGTGCTAGCAGTATATACATTTTTGTAGAGTTTACAAGTTTCGATTAAAAAGCCGGTAAAGCTACAACAATCAGATTTGCGTATGTCTATTATTTGGAATTGGGGACATTATCTAGACGATTTAAACACGTGAAACATTGAGCCGCCATAGCCGACCTTCTCTTGTCTCCCCGAGATTCTGAGCCACTAAAGCCGGCGTTGACGAGCTTTCAACGAGGACCTTCTGAGAAGGACACATCGTCATCTAAGTGGCAATAACCAGTCCTCCTGTCGCAATGATGAAGCGAAGCGAAGGGAATAAGTGGAAACAAAAGCTGAAGATCGGCTACGGTGGCGCCCATTCATAGCTGCCTGAAAGGGTATATAGGAGGCAAGTTCTCACAATAAATTCAAAATTTAAATCAAATTCGTTCACTAACACTTTATATATTAAAATAATTTTGTGGTCCTCATATGAAACTCACCGATATTCGTTTCTAATCACTGGTCTCTACATTTTAAAAACACTTTCGGCGTGTGCTGGACATGGCCGTTCGCAGTCTAAACATTCTGAAAAAGGAGCAACGCTGCTTACAAAGAAAATGTTGGGTTACGTTGCAAATGTCTGCATCATTATCACTCAGAATCTCTCTTTGTTAAGAACAAACTAATTCGCATCTAAAAACGCGCATGACTGTTTTCTACTATTTTATTCGTTGCTTGTCTCAAAACATACATATACAACTTTTATTGGAATTCCCAATTCACCAAATACATGGGATTACCCATTGTAGTCCTCGGAAAAATGCTTGGTTTTTCATTTTTTGTTGAAAAGTTTTATTATTTATTTTAAGATGCGGTTTACATTCTCATTTCTAATTGGGATTTGAATGTGATTGATTCATTTTTACTATACTGTTGTTTTAATTGTGATGTTCAATTTTAGAGCGCAGCTCTTAGGCGCCCGTTTCCGGATTGAGCGGCGTCGGCGATTTGCCGTCGCCATCGCCGTAATCCGTAAGGTCACGTGATCCCCCGAGGTCACGCGACCCCCCGGCCACGTGACCACCCAGGTCACTTGGCCACCCAGGTCTCGTTATCCGAGGTCATGTGAACCCAAGGTCGCTTGAGCCCCAGGCCACGTGACCTCCCCGAAGTCACGTGACCCCCCCCCAGAGTCACGTGACCCCCCCCGAAGTCACGTGACCTGTCCCCCCCCCCTGATGCCTTCCCTTTCTCCTCAAGAGCTGCGCTCTAATTCAGCGTTACAGGGAGTTGTAAACGGCTTTCATTTTTAAAACAGAAATAACAAAGAAGAAAAACCCGTCTGGGTGCGTCTTTTTTACCGCACTTTGTTTTCGCGCGGAAAAATGTGGCTAGGGTAACCTTAGTTCATCTAACGAGATTATAGGCGGTGCCATTTTTAAAGTTCATGCGCATGGTGCGCAATTTGTTTCCTTTTAAGCGACCGAACTCGCGCTTGCTGGGCTCTAGGGATTTTACGCTGGGCTTTCTATTTGTAAAGTTAGTGTTTTGCCTCGTATCCTCGGGACCACGTAAATATTAGCCGTATAATCAAATTACACGCTCGCGCCAGCAGCAACGTAAGATGATTGCGATCAATGTAGGGAACAAACTTAGGTCATAAGGTGGGAATGTTTGTTTTGTATCAAGATCTCTTGCTATCTACTGCTTCTTAACATGTCTTTCCACGTCAAAATAAAATTAAAAATTTGTTTGTATTTTTATACTTGTTTTCTCTGTACATTGAAAACGAATATTTGTTTTTCTAAAAAGAGGAGAATTCTAAGCGATAGCATCTAATTATGTTGGTTTTCAGCTGAAAATATGTCGCTTTGTACAAGGGTTGGATTAAGTCAATTCGTAGACAACTTCGGTGGCTGTCTATTGCTTTTGCTTATGCCCGCTACTACTTTGTTCAAGGCACAAATGATTTTAACACCACGTATTCACTGCGTCCCTGAATGGATCTGCCGAGTCGTCAAACGCACCTCCCCAGCAAAACTGCCAGCAGAACGACTGCTATGCCAACCGTTAACACAAAAATGACAGATACAAATGCAGAGTACGACGCCAAGTTCAACAAAAGCACCACCTCAGGGTAGGCACTGCAAACTAATACCGCATTTTAAAGGCAGCGATTAGCCGTTGGATGTACGATGCGCGCCCTGACAGGAATTCGAAAACGGCAGCCAGGCTAATGAGCGCCGCCAGAAGTTAAGATCATTGCCGCGCAGTGAGGCCTGCAATATCGCCGATCATGCATACTGCCCAGGGTGTTATCAGAAAAGTTCGGAGGACCATGTCCGGTGACCGTTTCTAATTTTACGAAAAATATAATCTCTTAGCAGAGCTCATTGCCCATTAGAACAAAACCGACAACCTGTTTTGCGAAAAAGTAAAAATGCTAGTCGTTTGCGGAGTTTAAATTAGAAGAAGCGAACGCTCAGTGCGAAGCGCTCTCCCCGAATTGCGCGAAGGTGGCATTTCAGGCGCCTTTCACCAAAAACCGTAATAGCTACGGGTCGAATATTCACTCACAAACTATGTATAATAAAGATTGACTCAACATATTTATCATTATGCATAGACGATATTAATTTCAGAGAAAAATCGCAAACACGGCTTATTTCGAACAAAAAAGAAAATACTTATAATTCTTTTTTCTTCCTCCGAATCAATAAAAACCAGAGCGTTTAAATTTCGCCAGCGTATTTTCCTGTATGTTGTCAATATCGGCGCTAAATATTGTTGTCGTGAGTAGCGGGAAATATTTATCAGAAATGCTAAAATGGGGCCATTTTAAAAAATTGAGGGATTATTTTGAAACGATTAAAACAAGGCCATCTGCAATTTTTTTCAACCTCTCCCAGATTAAGCCCAATGGTGGGTACTAACTGAATCTGCACAAATTATGCTGCATAATTGTTTGTATATTTGAATTTATAAAGCTAGAAATATGACCAAAGTAGAGCTACCGCAGCACCGGAAATGGGGCGTGTAGATACACATATGATGACAAATTTATTATTTTACAAAGTGTAAAAATGTTTGAGGGTGGTGAAAACATACAAATTGACGGCACAGATGTCGACATTGGTGTTAAAGTGATAATTCTTAGTGTGTTTTTATAGAAGAGTCGCATAGAAAAAGCGCTTTCGGAGCGATCGAGAGGCACTCTCGATCGCTCCGGAAAGGAAAGGATGCGGAGGAACAAAACTACAAAATGAAGTACGTTTCGGGATATGTGCCGTGCTTGCGATTTTTTCAAGCAGTGAAGAAGGTCGATACTTAATGACAAATATCTTGAGTCAATCCTGCTCTTACGTAGTTTTTCAGTAAATATTTCTAGTCCGGCAGCCACAACAGTCTTCTTTTTTGGGGGAGGGGTGACCCAAATAACTAATTTCGCGCAATTTGCAGAAAAGCGCTTCGCACTAAGAGGGTGCTTCTGATTTTTTTCGCAAGGACAATATTTTTTTTTCGCAAAACAGATTTTGGTTTGTTTTGATGAGCATTGTTTCAACAAACATATTTTTTTCGTACAAATTACAAAATGCTGACCGTACATGGTCGGCCGAACTTATCTGAAACACCCTCGAGGTAAATTGAGAATCAATGTAACAATCTGAAAACCAGACATGCACTCCCCCCTCTCTGACCCCTCCCTCAAGCGTCTTCACTAACGAGTTTATGAAGGACCCCCTAGCACTTCAGCGTCGCCGCCAGTGCGTCTTTCAGCGTCTCATCATGAGCATGATGCAAGCACACGGCGACGTCAGACTCACGTGCATGCCGCATTGCGGCGTCCTCGTCGAAAAAATAATTAGGTTGTGTGTACGTTTATACAGCCTGAACTTGGTCTGCCTCAACGGGTGACTTGTCTCTCCGGTGTAGATGAGCAATTTAGCCTGTGCAGTATAACCGCTAGCCTGGGGTCTTTAACGTGCATCACTCAGTAGTGATACACGACCACGCGCCGGTACAAAGCTCATCCAGATCCGAAACGGCGCAGGGGCGAGGTTGAACCTAGGATCCCTGGTTCAGCAGCGCAAGCTTTCGCTCCACATGCTCTCAGCTAATGTGCGCTAGCCCCCTCGGCCACCGACCTCCCTAGTCATCGCAATTCAACGTGTTTAGCGCTTGGAATGAGTCGGGCATCTACCAACGACGTCGTCATGTAGCTGGCTTTGTCTTCAAGGTGGTATAAGACATAACCTGCTTTTCACACATTGCTTTATAAGTAATCGATTACAATCCTTATTAGTGGTACTAAACATGTATTCAATTAGGTCTACTCAATTTAATTGTGAGAACAATTTATTGATCGTCAGTTTAAACAAAGTCCCCCTATTTTTTCCGATTACTTCACATTTCCAGAAACGGCGAATTTTTCAGCCGGTTGGAAGGCCTGCCTTTCGTTCTGTCCATTTTTAAATTAGATTCACCGGAGTACAAACTAATCATTTTGTAAATCCATGGATTTTGTTAGCCCGTCCTGCTGTCAAATACGTTGTTCGAGAATTCTTTGTTTGAAAGAATATGCTAAGGAAAAGGCGTTAGTAGAAAACGAACGAAGAAAAATGGTAACAAGTCATATATATTACTATCAAAATTACATCATAACTATTTTTATTGCCCACTAGTAAAGGTAACAATAACAAGATCAGTTTAAACGTATATATATACACATATATATATATATATAATGACACAGACATATGAAATATAGCATCGACATAAAGTTATGTCAGCATATACTCAGTTCCCAATCCGTATGTACTAGGGCTGACCCCATCGGTGGTTTCTCGTCGTTTGCTACAATAGACTAAATTCGATGTTGGAATCTCCAGTGACCTTTTAAAAGCGATATTTCTACAGAGTTTATAATGGCGTTGCAAGCACGCTTGGGGAAGTCAGGTGGAATATTGCGTTTATTAATCTCTGTTCTAAATTATAGTGAAAGATTGAATTAGCGTTGCCCGGTCGTCGTGTCGCGTGACCTGGGGTCGATAGCTGGTTATGGTCGGAATCAGGCGAAGTCGACTAATGTCAACAGTCGGTGAAGGGTTATAAACCCAATGTATGCAGCGCCTCGAGCACGCGCTCACTGCAATCTACCGAGCCCCCACTGCGTATGCTGCCAAAGCTCGGTGGAATCCACCAAGCGCGCTCCACTGAATGGGTTTGCTGCATTCATTACGACCCTTTTGGCCGTATTCTTGCGAATTTGTCAAAAAAAGAGATAAACGATTATCTTTTGGCAGTGTTTGAGCCCTATTTATTTATTTTAATTGGTTTAAACTAGTTATACTGTCTGGTGATACAAGTAGAGATAGAAATGTTTTTATTTTCATTCTTTTTCGCTCTCATTTATAAATTGTCAATTTAAATTGCGTATGCCGCCCTGACGGATAAGAGGAAGAAATTTCGCGCTCGAGAAGGCGCATCTTCAGTGCCCTTAACTTTTAACGCACTTATAATACAATTTCCTACGTTGATATTACACGCAAACCACGCTTGGGATCAAATCAAGAACAAACTCGAGAGCAATCAGACAGACTTCACATCAGACAGGCAGAGCATAGTCTCTACGTAGGCATAGTGAATGTCTCAGCAGCATATTGGGATACATGAACATGATTACGTGTGATGGTAATATAACCTAATGTAGAAATAATTGCTGTGCGTGTATGACAGCAGAAATGTTCGAGACAAAATTGGCATGATTTTGTTTTTATATTTTAATTTATATTTATTTTAAGAAAGCAGGGAGGCTTTAAGCCGGGAAACAAGGATGTTTCAAACTCCATTATTTTCTTATAGAAACTAAAAAAGTCGCATTAAAGTTCTCTAAACTCCAAACTTATTCGGACACTCCCGTAATATTTCTTCAGATTCCGTGGGAGAAAAAGTCTTGACATGCCTTATGATTCGCACGAAAGGTAATTTTAGTGCCAAAGTAGGGCGTCTCACAATCTAATACTATTATATTGCTGAAAACGCGATGCTTTGCACTGCAGGAGACAATTTCCCATAGGTGAGGCACACTGTTAGCGCTCATAGCACACACGAACACGTTCTCATCGAGCTCCCACAAAAAGCATCGCCAAATTTCGGTCCACTCCCAAGGGCCAGCTTCAGAACATCGCAAGACGCGCTCCACCAGCTCCGGTTTCTCTAAGAGCAACCTTCTGTTGGATAGGAACGCCTAAATTCTCAAAGAACGAGAAAGAAGTAGACGACCGTCACCAAGTGTTCCCTACTTCGTCGATGACTACGGTGACAGCCATCTCCGATGAACAACAGCAGCGCCAAGCGCCCGTCGTCTTAATAACCTCCACTCCCGCTAGTCAAACTACGGAGGAAATGAACTTCACTACTAACAATACAATACCACAGCAAAACTTCACACTGGCGACCCTCAGTCCGTTGCACATACACTAATCTTCAACACGACCAACAACTTCAACCTCTCGTCTTCCCTGTTAGCGATGCTGAGCAACAAGCTCCATACATCGGTGAGATTGAACAAGCAAGAATTACAAGACACGTTCTTAAATCTGCAAAGCTCTGAAATATATCATCGCCGGCTGATACGTAAGTTCCACGTCGGTGGACAAAATCAAGGCACATACAACAACTCCCGATCCATGGCCCAACTCACTCCGTGACCGTCAACTTCCCAGCGACTTTCACAACACCATATCAGTGACACAAAGGTATTCCTCTATACTTTACAAACAAAGGATATCACCGAAGTGTTCTTGGTCCATGTTCGACGCCTTTTGAATTTCATACGACTGGCAGACCCAAACGCTCCTCCCGACAATCAAAGGACATAAAATGCCCGGGTACGCTATTTGCTGCTCCCATCTGTTCAAATTACATCCGCCAAAACCATGTGAGGCATTGTGACCACTGAGAAACCAACATTAAGTGACATGTGCAAGGGCCGCAAGGACTTCTTGAACTCTATGGTTTGTGGACAGCGTTTTCCACAAGACGGGAACCCTTCAACTACACAGCATGAGCGTGAACTAAGTGTCTGAGCTGCGCTCTGAAACATGGATTCAACAACCTAGATTGCACCGCCTAAGAAAGCAGACCTAACAGTCAAATGACGAGCCGGCACCGAGCAGAGCTCCGCCGCTACTCCCCGTGAGAACCCAGAAGCCTGGCACGGCTTCTGACACCCAGCAACTTCAGTGCTCCGATAGCTTCCCGGAGCGTAGGCTGAACCGCCGGCCAGAGTCGCAGCCAAACGCAATCACTGAGGTGCCCGGCCGGTCTGGATCGATCAAGTTGCGGCGAGGAACAAAATCGACACCATTTTGAATCACGGTAAATTTCAGGAACTTGAGCGTACAGCATCCCGCGCATCGACAACATCAACGTAACCACCAAAGACACAACCAGCGTGGGCACAAACGCCCAAATCTGGCACCGCCAAACCCTCTTCCGTGGAATCGATGTCGAAACACCACCGCATTCGAACGCCGCAAGCGATCCCTTGCTTACCTGCGTGCGTCTTCTATCTGGTTGCTGAACCAACTCAGGTCACAGTAGCGCCTATCGCTCCAATTCCAACAGTAAGTTGTCGTGAACTCCCTCTCTCTTCTCCCCTTCCGAATCTGCATATTCTCATCATATTAGACTCAAAGCCTCCCTACACGTGCACTATCACGCTTGCACAGCGCGGCAAGGAGCATATTTTTGAGCAGATAATACGTGAAGAGCTCCAACAAGTCATGACATATGCCCTCGCACCCCTCTATTAGTTCGAACTCGTCACGTCATCACCACTGCAACACGACACCACACTAAATGCACTGAAAACGTTAGCTAATCGCGTAAGCGCCTGCCGCCACTTCTGCGTTGAACAGCCAACTCGGGCCGCAACACCTATCGCACAGCACAACGCCTGCGCTCACACACAACACCTAAACTCCACACACCTGCTCCGCAGTGGAACTGAAGAGACCTGAGGTGTTACGCAACACCACCTAGACTAGGAGAAGGCCTCCTCACTGCCTCTGTGATGTCACAGCACCTGACCCACGGTCCGGGCAGGCTGCTGAGCGCCAGCAGCTTCCCTCGCGGCGCTTACTAGGTTGCGATAAAACAGCTGTTTCTGCATTGCCTGATAATTGCATAGCGTATGGGAATTTTCAAACGAATACTATGTTACATGGACATGGAATACTGCTGCAACGCTCTATCTGGCAGTCGTGACTGCTTCCGATGGTAAAGAAAAGGTACACAAGGCCCTGCTACATCGCAAAAAATATTTATTACACTAAGTACCGGTGTATCGCAAAGAGAACGCGAACTTTTTTACCTCTTAGAACTGCCATTATGACAGACACGCCTCGTGAAGAAGCGAAAAAACCTGAACAAACCAGCTTTTTAGAAAAAAAAAAAGAAACCCAAACCACTTGATTATTCATAACAATGTATCAATAAGGTATGACAACGAAGAAAATTTCAGCATTTGGTACAGTAACTATTCACAGCCATAATCAAATTGTGCGACAAAAGAAATATGAGCAGCCGCGTTAACAACAAAACAAACTGACCATTAGAACGTTTGTTTCAGGAAAGATATGAGCGACGATATTATGACGAAAAGCAAAACTGAACCATGAATACGTATGGTGTTTTCGCTGGCTCCGCGAAATTCGCAGCAAACCCTGTTAAACGAACAGCACATATTCGAAGAACTGCTGAAGGTGTATCTCATCAAGCATGAGCGTCACGTTTTTTCACAAGGCTTTAAATCGCACACATAAGTGGTAACGCAGAAAACCTTCGCACTGTTCCTGCGATGGACTAACATCAAGAGCAGCGCAAACTCGCTTGATGGATTTGTGTCATGCGGCAAGACAAGCATTTGCTGTGTCGAAAAAACATGCGTGCGGAGAAATTGTGTTGAATATGCTACACCAAAAACTAAAGCTCTGCGGAATACCGCTTTTATCGCTCTTCTTTGTCGGCGGCTTACTGTTCCTTCAGGAAGATCGGTGGTCAGCCCTCTCATCATCATACGACTCATCGTCACAAATGTCATCGAGAAACAGCCAGAAAGCCAGTCCAAGCGTTGCCTACCCTTGTCTCCTGTTGATGGGCCTTCTTTTCAATGAGAGCGCTCACGTCGTCAAGAAGGTTATCCAGCACACGAACGTCATCGCCGGAATACACACATCATCCGACGCAACGGAGCGCGCACCAAAATACGCAGACGGAGAGAATCCTGTGACACTACCCCATACACAACGACTAAGGGCCGCAGTACCGGTTCGATATACGGGCGAAAGATAGAGCACGTCACACTGCCCCGAACGTCATCGGCGAGAGTGCACATCATCCGACACCAACAGAACGCGCCAAAATACGCAGACGGAGAAGATCCTGTGACACCACCACCGAACACAAGCAGCTCGGGGCGTGCCGGTTCGATGTGGGCGAAGATAGGCATCTCACGCACGAACGTCATCGGCGAGGAATACACATCATCCGACACCAACGGAGCGCATGGTACACATGGGAACGGAAGATCCTGTGACGCTACCTGAGCCCCAAGCGCTCGAGGGCTTGCCAGTGCCGGTTTCGATGTGGGCGAAGATGAGAGCCGTCTCCCGCACCTGACGTCACCGCCAAGAATACGCTCATCAGCTTTCCAACAGGCCGCTGGCAAAATACATGGAGCAGGAGATCATGACACCAGCCACCAGACACAAGCAGCTCGAGGGCTTGCAATGCCGGTTCGATGTGAAGGCGAAGGCTAAGGGCACGTCTAACATGCTGTTGTGCACCAAAACTTCCGCTATCTCGCTGCTCGTTAGCAAGAAATCAGTTCCTGAAAGTTATGAACTTTGTACTGTTCTTCTTCAAACGCTGTTAGGACTCTTGATTGGTTTTGGGGTAGCTCATTTTCAGTTCGCTGCTCGCTTCAGGCTCTTCTCGGACTTGCGCGCATCCGAGATATACGAAGGGTTAACCGCGTCAACTTATGGGAACACCGATGGTTAAATCCATCGCAGTCCGTATACGTGGACGTTGTACGCAGATAGTCCGGTTAGAAGCGACGCTCACCCTGCGCGTGACGAAACAAAACACCAATTAGTGTTGTTGGGATGATACCACAGAGACATGTTGGCCATTCGGAAGGCACCAGGTGGATGCGGCTTCAACTTGAGGTCTTTCAACAGCCCCACGTTGACGTCGCGCCACCAGGCGGCCCGCTGCCATTCTGCTCTTCCGCTTAACGTCTCTCGGAAAAGAAAACAAGCGAATTTTGGGACCATTGTCGCTTAGTTCTCACTCGACAGTTCGGTACAGAACACCGCCCGTGTCGCGGTAGCCATTCACGTCCAGCGAAATAAGTTTGTCGAAAACGAGCACTGCAACAAGGAACGGCCGTACGACAGAAAAACAAGCAACGCACGTGCGCCAGCAACCCAAAAATAGCGACGCTTCCTCCGGGTTCATGTACGACAGTGTCGCCGCCTGGCACGCCATCTGTCGGGAGGCAGAGATAGTTAGGGCTTTGAAATTTCTGGGGCAAAATGCAGTGACGTCAGAGGGCTTGTTGGCGAGAGGAGTGAAAGGGCCTTCTCTAATCACGTTGGCTCTGGGCGTGCGCGATACCAGATGCAGCACAAGCACGTCAAGAAATAAGCCGGTGTAATTCTGCTTCAAGATGCGCGGGGCACGTTTACCATCTCTGGAAATGGCAGCACAGCGAACCCCGGCGTTCAATTCCAGCCAGAGTTGGCTACCACTACTTCACGACGTCCCGGTGATGGTTGCAACGTCCCATCGGCAAGGTCATCCCGACTGTACAAGTTGACCTCGACCGTGTTAATACGTCTGATATGATGCTTGTGAACACCATATTGAGATGTGCGTGTGCATTATTTGAACATCGCAAATTGTTATTCAACCCCTTTCCAAGGTCTTGGACTCCACTAAACCTTAGCTTACTCCGTCAACACCGAGGTAATGATCAATTGTACCATACTTTTGGGTGATTTTGGCACTACCATATAGCTTGGGCTCATGCCCAAACGACTGATTTATGTCGCGAAGTGAGATCTTTACAAGCAGCTTCCGCTTTACCCTCAATACCACACCAGGCTATCTCCATTGGTACGGCTCAGGAACATTGAGTAGCCTGATCTTGTCATCTTACCTGGCTAATGAGTCAGCTATCAGTACAATGGGGAGAATCGTGAAGATACTTTGAAAAGTGCAGCCTCCTGTAGATAGAAACACAGTAGGGCAAACGCTGCAGCTCATACAGGACAAACTACCGGCAGACCAACATGGTGGATTGAACTAGTTCCCGTAGGTGCTCTCGAAACCCAGAGATCAACCACTGCAGAACTACGAGGCCGAAAGCGGCTTAGCATGGTGCCTAGGCAAATATACCATGCCATCGCTATCACAAAGAACATCCGGAGGTCGAATCTCACCTCATCGGCCACAGGATCAAAGAGCAAACTTGTTAAGCGGTGCCAAAAAAGACAAGCGCGATACCGACAACGCATCATCTTTTGACATCATGTGGGCCAGCATGAATACGCTGCTTTTTGGCCACTCAACGACGAGGCGCTATTTTTTGACAACCTCAATGGCCAGCTGCACACACCACAACTTTGGCACCTTTTCTAGCGTTATGTCGTCTTCAAGGTTGCCGTCTATGCCCTTCAACCATACCAACTCCAACCAGGATATAACACAACATACCTAACATATACTACCATATATAGAATTCAGCGCTCCTCCCCTCGTGGCATTACGGACGACGCCACCACTAGAGCATGGTATCAACACCAACAAAAAAGAAAACGTTCCAAGAGGCGCTATTACAATTGCGACGTAACGCGGAGCCTGAACCCAATTGCGTAACCTACTCGTGCTGTATGCAATCTTCGAAAAACTAGAAAAAGTATAGGTATCATGAATCACGCTTAGAAAACATGCCGCTTGCCATCAGCCTGGAAGGAAATACACGTCATCCTTCTTACCAAGCCTGGCAAACTCTCGCACAGTACGGTCTATTTCCGTCACATCTCGCTTGAATCGTGCACAGAAAAGTTCTTGGATAAGATGGCATTCACGAGATGATATCAATATTGACTCAGTATTGTCTCCCATGCTCTTCAGCTTAGGCATGAATTACATTCCAGCGAAACTACAATAAGTCCTACACCTTATACATGCCACTTTCGCCTTTGATGTTCCCCTTCTGGTGCGCTACGGGCAATCCTGGGCGAGCAACAGTCTCGTCCTCCAAGAAGGACTAGATGTCATCCAAACGTATGCTAATGCATGGGACCTAAACGTTCCTATGAAATGTCATAATACGTTGCTGACAGAAACTCCTATCGCAAGTCATGCAAATGGAGCAGAGAAAGTATTTATTTTGAGGAATATGGCCTGCTCTTTCCACGATAACAACATATTTCTGCAGAAAGCTTCACATGACAAGTTGTGGAACATGTGGATTGGATGAAGCGGATAGTAACCCAGATGCATCATATATACAACACGATGACATTAGTGACATAAGAAACGGCTGGACTCAAAGAACATGAAAATATGAAGGTTGCCGAGGCAAACATTTACTCTTGCGTCTTAACATACATTTCCTTGAATACGCCTAACGAAGACCCTAATACGGAACTTCAGGCCACAAACAACCACTTCAAACCACTCAAGATATGCATTCCTTTCTACCCAGCAACCTCAGGTGTCCAAACGGCAGCGCATCACAACGCGTCGGAGAAGTTGCAAGAGCACTATGAGCCCCAGAACCCCCGGCTATCAACATCACTTCAGGGAAAGACATTTTCAAAGATTCGGATATCCTACCCCATACCTCCCACCATTCACTCTGCCTTCGCCACCGTAGGATGAACTGCCTAACGTTACAGTCAAACCTATACCGAATAATAAGCTAACGCCGTAGCCTCCTGGAGCGCAAGAAGTTCCAAGGACAACCTCTGTGGCACATCATGATGATCTGGTGCCCCATCTATCGTGCTACGTTTGATGACCTTGAATACCGACCCCTAGGAACAGTCTAACATGTATCACTACTAAATAAACAAGTGAGCATGTAACGTGGGTTTGTTTTCGAGATAATATTTCATAATTTGTGAATAGAAGCTTGGTATAGAAGTATGTGGCATTTCCAATGCACATCAAATTGGCCGTTTCTCGAGTAAAACAAAGACCTATATATAATAACAAAATTCGTAAAAAAGATACAAACAAAATGTTTCTGCAATTTTTTCTGAAATTATAGGTATCGAAATTTGCGTGAACAACAACTCAGAAGTCGTTAGTGGCAAACGTATAAATCAACATTAGTTTTCACAAACCGTGAAGAAAGCAGGTGGACAATATAGATATACTTGTGCTTTCAAAAAGCTTTTTTGTGAACAATGATGTGTTTGCCTGGGATTCCGCTACCAAGTCCGCTGTCTCATTTGGGAACTTCACCAATGCTGAAGTTTGATGGGTCGACCTTTCGCCAACCGAAATATTTCGCCTAGATTGACTGAAAAATCTAACATTCAATGTTTAAAAGTATCAGTGCAAAAGCTACTTATTCAAAGATTGCCAATTTTATTTCACAAAAAGAATTATACTATATATTCGTATTATGTTATCAAAGCGCGATGACTTATTTTCTTTTGTAGAGTTATGATCTGACGACACTATGGCTCTCACGGAAACCTGGTTAATATATTAAATTGCGGAATCTGTCCTTTTTGAGAGCGTTTCTCATCTTAGTTTCTTTCGTTATTAATCGAGTACAACGTAAGAGCGGTGCGGTAGTGTTTCCGGTAAGGAAATATTTAAGTTGTTGGCGATTTCCTGGATAGCAGGCTTTGGAAGTGTTTGGCTGGCTTTAAAAATAGATATGGCAATGGTCTCTTCGGTGGACGCTATAGGCCCTCCGACTTCATCGAGGGTTTTGTTACATCACTCCATGTTGCCCTTTTTACTTTGTCTTCCCTGCGTCCTCGTGGTAATTTGATAATCCTAGGTGATTTAAATTATCCCTCCATCGATTGACGTCAAGATTATCCTTGCTCTCTGAATAACACTGATGAATATACAAATTTAATCGATGTTTGCCTTGATTTTAGCCTCTCGTGGCTTATAACAATGGCTACTCTGTCCACTACATCCTCTAGAAACATCCTTGACCTCATCCTTACGACGCAAACAGATATTGTTCAGCCATTTACGATACTTGCCGTTTGTACTGGATCAATAAAACTTTGATCACACAAATATATTCACCGATTCATACAAACATGCAGTTAGCGAAGCTAATTAGAAGTGTAGCGACAGCTCATCTGTAGGGGCAGCTGCCACGGCAGCTATCCGTGCTGAACGGCGCCGAGCTCACGTGACAGGCAAGAGGGAAGAGACACGAAGGCCTGGTTCACACTTGAAATCGGTGGGCGAATCTGCAAGAATTCGGCCGCCGGGTGTAGCCTCCACTGTGCATTGCCGCGGCAGATTCCGCTTCGGCGGCAGCGGATTAGCTGTAAGTGTGAACCAGGCCGAGGCGCCTGGACCACGAGCTGCATGGACTCGGGATCCGGCGACAGGCTCCTCGATGAGCTGCTCAAAAGCGATAGTGTAAATATTGTAAATAAGTATGTAGGAGTGGAGGCTCCGCTTACATCTAATTCTACATATTTATTTCAAAATATTTACACTGTCCTTTTGACTAGCTCATCCAGGGGCCTCGTCACCGAATCCCAGAGTCCGTGCAGCTCGGGGCCCAGGCACCTCTTGCTTCATTGCTCGTGCCAGTCCCGTGAGCTTGGCTGCCGTTCAAGCCACTTGATAGCTGCCGGTAACTGCCACTACGGAAGCGAATTAGAGGGCAAATTATAACGCAATTCACAGTGAATTAGAATGCTCCTGGAAAACATATAGTTTGCCCGGCTTTGTGTATCGCAATGTCGAAGAAAACTGGGAGCAATACAAAATAAAATTAATGCTCTGGTTGATAACTACCTTCCTTTCATTTTTTCAAATCGTCTGATACTTCTCTCTGACTTAACGTCGACCTAAAATGCTTTCACAAAAATAAGAAAAAAAAACGCATCTTCAGACGTGCTAGGGACCGAGACCACCCACTGCACTGGTTAGTGTATTAAAAGTGAAAAAATAAAATGAAAAAAATTACTGATAGCTAGAGCCTCCCACTACTAAACCAGTCTGCCCGATATGTCTCTCATGATTTTTGTCCTAAATAAATCCTAAACATGGTGATCCATTACCCCTAACTCATACATTCAAGGATATCCATTCGGATATTGATGAGTGTACAGTGTTATTAATTCAGCTTTTGGTTCTGTCTTTTATCTTGAAGGTACAGCAGCCCTCCCGTTATTTACATATTTTGACCATCATCACATAGAAAATATAGATTTAAATCCCAGTGTAATAAAAGCAAAACGGATTGAAAACCTCCAATATTTTCTTCAAGTGGGCATGAGGAAAATATTTATAAAGTACTTATTAATACTACAGATTTTTTTCCACTGATATATTGTCTGGAATATTTTCGCGCGCATTGCTAAATTATTATGTCCCTAAATACTGGAAGGGTCGGTAAGGTCATTGAGCCTTTTCAAATCCTTTGATCGCCAACTCTCTTGAAACTATCGGCAAATATCGCTTACAAGCGTCGCTTGTCTAATTGGAAGAAGACAATTTAATTTTTATTGCCGACCCGAACGAAAAATACATCAATGTAACACTGTCTGGCAGTCGATGTTTTCTAGTGGACACCTGACTGTGCCTGAATGTACGTCAAGCACGTCTGATTGGCCAACAAGTTACTCTGACTGACAGTCAAATTCCAGTCAGACTCCGCTTGTCGGCTTTCTGATAGTTTCCGTGGTGGCAGTCGGCCGCCGCGAAATGCCGTCAAGATTTCTTGGTGGCGATTCTGACTGTACATCGATTGTCTCGACTGTACGTCAAAAAGCTTTGACGTGCAGACAGACGTACGATCAAAGGACGCAGTTCGTTCGATACCACTATTTCGTCAAATCTATGAATACGAACAATAATCTGATGCACGAGAAAACGATTTCGGAACGTGAGCCCATAAAACCGCTGATGTTAGAGATATGACAAGCAGGACACCCGACAACCCTGATCAGAAGCCCGCCGAAACGCTGAACATGCCGAGCACGCCAAACGCGGCACTTTCTCTATTCGCCACTTTCGCTTCACCCATAGAAGCTTCGCCGAGCCTCCATGAACTATCGCTCTCAACTCGTTTTGTTTGCGCGCTTGTGCCACCCTGTCGATCCATCCTGGCTCTACAATGTCTTACGTTTTAGTAAAATTTCTCCTCGACAAGACCCAGTCTGTCGTGATTTCCGACTATAGCCTTGTTTACATGAAAGCGACTTCAGCGCATCGACTCTTACATGAATGCGGACTAGAAGGTGGCGCCACGCCGGGTCAAAGCTCGAAGTTATGCAGTTCCGGCACCAGCCGCACCACGTTTTCCGGTTTGTCGCACGTGGAGGCATTTCGACGCGTTCAGTGAACGTAAAGATCGTGCCCGCTGTCTTCTGTGCTGTGGAAGAAGTTACGAGACGGAAGAAACGTCAGAACCCAAGCGTTTTGTGCTCCAGGCCGCGCGGCCGGGTCACTCTGGACCAGAGGCGACGTGTGTGCGCACGCTTTGAGGACGCCCTTCGCGCTTCGCCGCGCCGGACCTCGCCGATCGCGACCGGACCCCGAGTCGACCCATTGCAGTTTGGCTCGGCATCTGGATGAGCTGGTGTGCTTGGTGACAATACTTGGACAACTCGGACACCGCTTGCCCGCCGGAACTTCCCCATGCACTCAACACTGGATACTGTGCTTGTGCGTGCTGTGTGTGTGTTCCGTGCACCATGTTTGGTGACGACACGCGCCTTGTATTGTCCGTTTGCAGTGGGCGGCAGCGGCTTCGAGAGTTTACGTTCTGCGCCCCGTCGGTCTGCCGGCCGCCGCTCGCCCGGCGGCGACGTTCCCGCTGCGGGCGCACGGATACTGACCCGCCTATCGTTGCCCTGGATGGATACCCACTGACCTCGGCTTTTAATCTTTATATGAAGTGCGAAGCTACCGACCCATTGCAGTTTGACTCGGCATCTGAATGCGCTGGTGTGCTTGGTGACAATGCTCGGACAACCTCGATTACCGCTTGCCCGCCGGAACTTCCCGATGCACTCAACACTGGATACTGTGCTTGTGGGTGCTGTGTGTGTGTTCCGTGCACCGTGTTTTTGGCGACGAAGCCTGGACGACCGTGTGCGCCGCCGGAATTACCGCTGGGCTCACCACTGGAGTCTACAAAAGTATTTTGTGCCATGCCCTTAGCCGTTACAGCCGAGAGATCGTCGCAATTTCAGACCCAGGCCGCCTGGGTCTGAAATCGCGACGATCTGCTTGTTCTGTAACGGCTAAGGGCATAGCACCAAATTGCCCTTTGTAGAGTCCAGTGGTGAGCGCAGCTGGAATTCCGGCGGTGCACCGCCTGAGTCTAAAATTGGGGCTGGAAATGCGCGGTTTCAGGGTGGATACGAACTGGTGCCCCAATTTTGGGTCTAGGCGGAACCGGCATTTCTCATTCCGGCCTGTATCTGACATTTTCGTACGGGTCCCTTTACCTGAAAAACGCAAATTTGGAATTTACATTCCAACAAAGACCACCACATTCGTAATTTGGGACACTCCATCAGTTGCAGTCAGACGTCATCTGATGGACCATCAGGGCACGATTCCACCAGGGCTCATTCCACCAGGGCCGCTGACTGGCAGTCAGACGTCATCTGACGGACCATCAGGGCACGTTCCACCAGGGCTGCTGACCAGCAGTCAGTGTCCCAAATTACGTATCTTCATGGAATTTTCAATAGGGAACACGGGTTTTGAAAGGGTCCTTCATGCGTAACACAGTAACAGGTTTGGATCATTACATTCACATTTCTATTCATAATGGCTGTGAGGTCGACCCTATTTTTCTTGATTTTCCAAAAGCACTTGACCGAGTCTTCCATGAGCTCCTTTGCACAAACATAAGTCACTTAAAGTTAAATAAGATTGTTATTTCATGGATTAAAGTTTGGCTTTCTGGTTGAAATCAATACACAGCTGTACACTCAATATTTATTGATCACACCACTGTCCTCGGGAATTATCCAAGGCTTTGTACTTGGGCCCCTGTTTGTTCGTTTTGTAATGTGTAAACTATTTACCATAATGTGTTTTCCTACGGCATTCGCGTATTTCCTGATGACTGTGTTATATATTAAGAAGTTCATACTAACATTTACATAATCATACTGCAAGATATCCGCAACAACTTATGTTAGTGGAGTTCGTCATGGATGATGGAAATTAACCCTGCTAAAGCAAACACCTTTCATTTGCTAAACAGGAACGTATTTTAACGCATTCCTACTTTATTAAATCCAACCTGGTTCATTTGGCTACATGATACAAATACCTCCGTCTTCATAATGCTTTGCATCTCTCATGGAAATTTCATATTGGTTCACTTTTGTCTTGAAGCCATCGCTCTCTTGGCTACCGAAAAAAATACCTTCGAATTGCTCCTCTAAATAAAAAAAAGTACATATATTTCATTGTTCGATCAAATCTTGATCAAGCATCAAGCATATGGTACCTTGTCAAGCCTATCTTAATAAAGCACTAGAACCTTTCGGAAACCATGTATTGCGTTCTATTTTTCTGATTTTTCTCGGTATACAGGCATCTCCATTTTAAACAAAAAAATTATAAACCAGAATTGACCTTAAGACCCAAGCTTTTTTCGTTGTGCCTCCTTCGTCGCGTTTAGTAATAAACTGATCCCCTTCTAGGTACACTAACCGAGGCATCAGTGGCTACACCGTCTCTAAATCATTATTTCCAAATTGACCGCAACACCTGCCGCTCTTCGTCACACTTGTTTTCCTTTTTCACCAGAACAATACTCCGGTGGATTGCGCGTCCTAAGGTCACCTCCGCCGAGACCAACCCTAAAGAGGTCGTGCTGTCCTTGGCAACCATTTTGGATTGACATGAATACGGTTTCTTTGTCGATTTATGTTTTGTTAAGCTTTGATGTGCAGTTTTGGACTTATTTACAGTAATTTCTTCAAATTGTTGCATATATTCTGAATATGCATTTGGTCTATTGTGTGTTACATTTTATGTCAGTCGTGCTTATTTGTAAAATTTCGAAATGTTGTTTTTATTCTGCTTCGGCACCTGGTTTTGTTTGTGATATGCTTTGATCTAGGTTTGTTTTTATTGGAAAATGTTCATTTAAATGTTATATTTCTCGTGATTATGGCTTTGGTTTTTGAATATGTTATACATTATGCGAAGTTGTTCTTATCTGTAATATATGAAAATGTTGTAATTTTCCACTCCCCCTTACGGAAAGACGTTTCCAGAAGGAACTGTAAGGTATTTAATTATTTATCAAAAAATGTTGTGGCATTGATGTCCTTTACATATATATATTCTTTAATATTGTTTATCTTTTATTAATGCAAAATGAGCGTACATATATTATATTTTATTTTCCAAAATATATATATAAAGATATATGATATCTTTTTTTTATGGTGAGCTGAGGAGATACTTGCTGCTGCCAGACGGAGTCTGGCAACAGCAGCACGTTGCCGGACTCCGTGAAGTCGTGTATGCAGATTTTTTTGTTTCCGACACCTCTCCATGTGTGCATAATGAAACGATTTGAATTTGAACTAAAAAAGAAACAGAAAATACACTGAAGGAAATCTCTAGCGAGATCGTTTTTGTTCCTTGCGGTAATTTCGCGCGGGTGAGCGTGACTATAGTAACGTTAGTGGAACTAACGAGATTCTGGACGGTGCATTTTTCAGCGTGCGTGCGAATAATGCACTATTTGTTCGCCTTTCAAAGCGTCGAGTTTACGTCTGGTTGACACTGAAGATCGCACGCTGGGCATTGAATTCATAATGATTAGAATGGTGTATATCCACTTTCCACGGTACTACATAAATGTTAATCGCAAGATCAATTTACACGCTCACGCCAGCTGCAATAGGATAGTTGTATTCTACATGCACAAAAAAGAAACGATCTACAACATTTAAGTCTGAAGTTTGGTGGATTTCATCGTCAGTTCATAAGAATTTCATGGTTTAAATGTCTCTACAGGTCACTACTACTTTCAGTATTTGTGTGCACGTTAAAAAATGGGCTTGTCGCTGTTTTAAATGCAATGTTTTTCATAAACTTAAGGAAAAAATATTCCAAGAGGTAGCAGCGAAATATCTTTGTTATAAGCTTAATATATTGCATCGTAGCATTTGGAGTAAGTTCATGTGTAGATATATTCGACTGTTGTCTAGAGCTTTGGCCTGCGGCTGCTCCTTCTCTACTCAAGGCACAAATGATTTTGTAACCACACTGTCGACTGAGTCTTTCGGTGGGTCTTCCGGGTCGTCGAACGCATCCTTCAGCCAAGCTACCACTAATACCATGACTGCCGTGACAAAAGTGAAGTTATCAACAGCAAGTGCAACACCAACTATAACACCAACCTCGACACAAAATACGACAAGTACAACGTCAAGTACGACAAGTACAACACCTCAAGGTGAGTACCAGAACATAATGCCTTTTCTTAGCGGAAGCGATCTGCAATGCGACATGAGATACGTGCAAGGCTCGGGCTTCGTACATGCCAATGAGGCCAGCAAACGCCGCGAGAAGTTTATGAACATTGACGATTTGCGAGAGCTGCAGTACTGCGAGATCTTGCATTCAGCTTCACTTCAGTTAAAATAAGAATACATATACCACCTAAAAGACACGATCTGCACCCCCCCCCCCTCCCCCCCGGCCCGCCCCCAAGCTTTTTCACACACAGATTCATGCAGAGCCTCGTAGCTCCAGTCAGAGTTGCCGGCAGCGCGTCCTTGAGCGTCTCACAAGCCAGCGAGACACTAACACACTGAGATGCCAGCGATACGCGTTTGCCGCTTTCCGGCGTGGTCTCGTCGAGATTCTCCCTGTTTAGTGTTTGGGGTCGGTCCGGCCATAGAGTTATTCTAATTTACGCTAGGGTTTCTAATGGCGCTGGTGTGCTGCGGCAAATTGAAGCAGACACGAATTAATCGAAAACGGATTCGTTTAATGCATTTCAATTGGAAAAGTCAGTGCATTTTCTCACTGCGCTGGTATTATAATAGCAAATATCCCGAATAATTTGTTCGAACTGAATAGCATAGAACATTTCTCAATTAGGCAGACGAAATAAACAGTCAGATATGGCGTTCTTTTTTTTCAAATTAATTGCATTAAAAACGGTTGTAAATTGTATTCGTGCATGTATTTAGCGCAGTTTTGTATACTGTTAGCGCGAACGCGATGTCGGCGTTTTTCAGCATGGGGATATTCGCGCCAAACGAACGAAGTTCGTCTGAAAAACCAATTAAGTAGAGACGACAAGGACTACGCAGTAGCACTGGATCAGTAACTCTCTCCGCATGTACAATCAGTATCAATTGAAGATCACTTAATATTGTGATTTTTTCAATAAGTACTTTATTATTTCTGTTTTGGCGAAGACGTTTGTTCTATGTTGAACACATCGCCCGCACGCCCAAAATGTCTGAGAACAAATGCCTAAGAAAACCTAACCGGAATTGAGAATAATACAAACAGAACTTTCATAGCCCACATACTTTGTTCTTTACTTTTTGAATGTTGTTAACCGCTCGTAAAAATGCGAAAAAAGTGTCCTTTTGATATTGTGACAGAATTGGCGTAGTAGAAATATACATATAAACAACGAAACATGCTGGAGTACCTTGAACGCACTCTAGATTCCTTTCGCTTGTTATCTTGCATAAAATCTTCGCTTCGTTTTTACGCACCTGCTGTGGAACACGGGTTTGGAGCAACATATAACGAATGTAAACATTCTTTATCGATGTTGGAAAATATAACAACTAAAACAATTACCCTGTTACAATGATGCCCAAAGGTGCATACTGTTTGGTACGACCTAGAATGGCAAAAGTTCTAACATGTTATTTTTTTCGCCAAGAGACAAAATTCTCGGAAGCTCTTTCACAGGAATGCCCAGGAGCAACGCAAATGTAGACTGGCTGTTGTCTTTTCGAATTTTCCTCCTGGAAGTCACGCATAGACACCATTGCCAGTTGAACTTCTAGCGTACATTGTAATATTTTTATGGGTTGGGCGTCTAGCAATGATGACGTTAAGTACAGTCCTTGGCTTGTAGGTTGTATTCATAAATACCTGCCTTGTAGACAGTTACTCAAAAAGTAATCGATTATTGTTACATTTATTATTGGTTAATATATTTACTTAGGTGACAATTAAGCTGAGATGAAAAGCAGGTAAATGTTACTTTAAAAAGATACCCAAAAATATCCACTAATTCAAATTTTCGAAACAACTTATTTTTCAGCCAGTTTAAAAACGAGGCTTTTGTACTGTCGCCTAGTGGATTATATTCATCAGGATAAGCTACCTAATTTGTAAATCTACAAATTTCCTATGACCAATCCTCCCTGTCGGATACATGTTGCTGGGTTGCTTCTGAAGCTGGTGGGAATTTTCTGCAATCACAAAAGTTTTCATCCAGGTGATCTAGTAGTCGAAGTACATGTCACTCCTTTGCGATCCCGGAACATTTAGGCGATATCCTATTGGTGTGTTGTAATGAGTTGCAGAACTTATTGTCGGATGCGTACCTTATAGAAGTTACTTGATTCTTCTGAACTTGATGAATGACCAATAAACATATATTTATTTATAGTGTCAAATATGCGTTCCTCTGAGTATTTTATGAAAGTAATCATGGCTCTATCAGCTTTTTTTTTCAGGGTTATTAGCATTCGAAATTTTAGAGTGTCATCCAAGTTTAAGGTATCTACGAATACTCTGCGACATTAATATTTTATCAAAACGTGAACGTAGCAGATTCAACTTCTCGGATGCTAAGGTGACAAGAACGCGGGTGACATCCTCTAATACTCCGTGGCCAACTCTACCACAATCGCCATGTTGACATGCCGTCTAAAATCCATAGCGTTATCTTCTTCAACGCAGTAGCTTTAAAACACTTAATTTTATGATACTACGAATACACGTCAAAAGTTATCCTTGCTTCAGGGATCCTAACAGCTGCGACAAATTTCAAGGTGTCTACAAATTATTTCTACACTTGCATAAATTCAACAGTTCTTTGTTAATTTTATCTACTACTTTTTCGTCGACGTCTTCCGTTCCACCGCTCCATAGATCGTCGTCGTCTTCATGGATCTCTGCACTCCTCTGACGTCACATTTATATGTAAAAAACGCGCTGCCAACTTACTTTACCTCAAAATATTATTACTGCTTTGCCATTAATCTCAAAAAGTTTGTCTTACTTTTGGAACGGGACGGATTATTTTCCAATTGAGAATTCAGGTTTCGAGTTCGGACGGCATCTTTCCACCCCGTATGGAAATCTTATATCTGGGCCATATCTGGCCATATCAAACATTATATGATTATATACAGCCTATATACAGACTTATCTGGCGTATATACAGACTGATATGGCGCATATACAGACTTATCTGGCGTATATACAGACTTATCTGGCGTATATACAGACTTATCTGGCGTATATACAGCCTGATATGGCGTATATACAGACTTATCTGGCGTATACACAGCCTTATCTGGCGTATATACAGCTTTATCTGGCGGCCGGTTTTCAATATATTAAAAGTTTAAAAAAAGTTAAAAATTTACTTTGTTAGCAAAATGTGAATGACTCATTGTTCGCAAGCTAAATATTAGCACAAATAATCCCAAACTTCAGCTTTGGCAAGCTTAAGTTTGAGATTATTTGTGCTAATTTTCACGAGGATTTCAATGTAGAATTAATTATTTTGAAGTGTTAACATTACGCCGGAATAGACAATTTGCTAAATCCCCTGAAGCACCTCGGCTCGTACTCGAGGAATCATGGGGACGGTGTTTCTTCAGCTGCCTAGTGGTCGGAAATTTCGACCAATTCTATGGTTACACAGTTTTGAGTGTAATTCAGAGTCACCCTGAACAAGTGTCGTATTGAACAAGTACCTGTCATATCACTTCTAACATTTTCGCCAATGTCAGTACTGTGCATTCTGTTCAACCTTCAACCTGGATGAGCTGCAGACATATCTCTTGACATTATTATCATGTCTCGTACAGCTTCAAAGACGCTGATATTAAGTTAGACATGCTAAAAATGCTAGAAACAGACTCCGCTGGATCCAAGCTAAATCGGCTTTGGCTGTATATGACTTCTCGGCTGTTAAGAATTCACTGCTATACAACGTATCATCAGAATGATTAGTATTGTACGAGATTTCGGCGCCGTCAGACCTGGTTGATGTATGGACCGCATGCACAGTATCATAAACGCTGTCATTGACGCTAGAAGTTTGAACAGCTGATATGACGTTCATACAGCTCGTTTGGCGCTTGTTCAGACTGCATCTGGCGTATGTACTGACTCGATACTGGCCAGTAACGACATGAAATGTTGGCTCGAGTACTGGCGATATAGGGAGCTGGATCAGGCCGTCATATACAGACATAAGTCCTGGAGGTATGGTACAGCAGGCATCTGGCGTAAATAGTAGACTTATAAGGAGCATGTTGAGTCTTGTTGCCGCGTATCTACAGACTTGTACTGGCGTCACTATGCAGATCTTATATCTGGGCGCATATCTGGCCGATATCAGACATTGTATGACTATATCTGCGTATATACAGACTTATCTGGCGTATATACAGACTGATATGGCGTATATACAGACTTATCTGGCGTATATACAGGCTTATCTGGCGTATATACAGCCTGATATGGCGTATATACAGACTTATCTGGCGTATACACAGCCTTATCTGGCGTATATACAGCTTTATCTGGCGGCCGGTTTTCAACATATTAAAAAGTTAAAAAAGCTATAAATTTACTTTGTTAGCAAAATGTGAATGACTCATTGTTCGCAATCTAAATATTAGCACAAATAATCCCAAACTTCAGCTTTGGCAAGCTTAAGTTCGAGATTATTTGTGCTAATTTTCACGAGGATTTCAATGTAGACTTAATTATTTTGAAGTGTTAACATTACGCCGGATTAGACAATTTGCTAAATCTCCCAAGCACCTCGGCCCGTACTCGAGGAATCATGGGGACGGTGTTTCTTCAGCTGCCTAGTGATCGGAAATTTCGACCAATTCTATGGTTACACAGTTTTGAGTGTAATTCGGAGTCACCCTGAACAAGTGTCGTATTGAACCCAAGTACCTGTCATATCACTTTTAACATTTTTCGCCAATGTCAGTACTGTGCATTCTGTTCAACCTTCAACCTGGATGAGCTGCAGACATATCTCTTACATTATTATCATTCTCGTACAGCTTCAAAGACGCTGATATTAAGTTAGAAACGCTAAAAATTCTAGAAACAGCTCCGCTGAATCCGAGCTAAATCCCGGTTTTGGTTGTTGTGATTTCTCGGCTTTTAAGTAATTCCTGCTAAAACAACAATCACGAGAATGATAATATTGTAAGAGATTTCGGCGCCTCAGCCTGGTTGAAGGTTGGACAGAATGCACAGTATCATAAACGCTGCCATTGACGAGAAATTTTAAAAGTGATATGACAGGTCCTTGAGCTCTATGGGACGCTTGTTCAGGGTGACTACGAATTACACTCGAAACTGTGTAACCATGGAATTGGTCAAAACTAGTGATCACTAGGGAGCTGAAGGATCACCGTTCCTATAATTCCTCGAGTGCGGGCCGGGGCACTTGGGAGAATTGTAGATAATAAAAAGATATAAAGTGCTGATTTCAGGCTTGTGTCCTTTTGATATGCCTGGCCAGATCTGGAATTTCCTTACTTAGCCAGATCTGGGATTTCCATACCTGGCCAGGGATATCAGGCTATATCTGGCATTATGAGGCTATATCTGGCAGATATACCATATCAGGTTATATGTGGCCAATTTTTGATATGGCCATATCTGAAATCTTCAGATCTGGCCAGATATAAATTTTTTGTAAGGGGTGTCACTTTTGATATGCCAGGCCAGATCTGCAATTTCCTTACTTAGCAGATCTGGGATATCCAGTATCTGGCCCGGGATGTCAGGCTATATCTGGCAGATATGCCATATCCCAGGTTATATGTGGCCAATTTTTGATATGGCCATATCTGAAATCTTCAGATCTGGCCAGATATAAATTTTTTGTAAGGGACCCTTCTTGCCGTCAATGCAACAGTAATTTCGACAGAGGGACAAGTGGCGAGGGCATAGTTTTTATGTTGAAGTGAGAGTGCTGGTGTGGGAGAGAAGGCACTTGTAGTTTAGGTATATAGAATGAATGCAAAAATTCCAACGACTATGCGCTTGAAAAGCTGTGTTGTAATGGCCACGTAAAAAGTCACATATTTTGTTCCTCACTGCAGATTTGTGCCCGTTACTTAAAAAATGTAATGGAAAACAATTCTAAATTACAGAGCTTCAAATGCAATGGATTACCACTACAAATGACTTTGGCTGGAAACTAACGCACTACTTTACTCGTTACGTTACAAATTACTTTCACGTTAATTTTTCTGTGCACTTATTCAGAAAACAAAGAAAACAATATATTTTTTTTAATGTTCTGCAACATTTCATTTTATTTGTTTTACGCCAGTATTATGGTAGTGCCTGTAAAAGTAAAAGTATTGCGTTTGAGAGAAAGAGTGTAGGTGCACTCCGTTCACCCGTAAGCTGACAAGGCACCGAAAGCTGCAACCACACGCGATTCAGTTAGCTTGACCTCCGAAAATAGTCCCTGGAATTGTGCAAGGCAAAGCAAGCGGTGCGCATGCTCACTAGCAGCGCCTACCTCCGCTACGAGATTCAAGCTAAGAAGCAGATCTACGAAAGCTCCCCTTTTGGCTCGGATGTTTCGGCCTGTTACTCTCCAACGAAAGAAACAAACAAAAAAACTTGGCTCTAACGTTACAACTGCATAGCCTATGCATGCAGAATGCTGAGGTCTCAGCTCACCTTAGACCTCAGTTCACCGTAGGTTGGAGTTGGTTGTTCTGGCGGATGACAATGTGTTTTTGACAAGCAGATTATGCATAGTTTCCGTTCTCTTTAGAGGGCTCTGCTATCATATTTAAGCATCTAACCTTTTGCGGCTTCCACGTCTTTTGAGATTAAGGCAAGCCAGCGGGCATGGAGAGAGTAACTGCCATCAGTGCGTCATATTTTAACCGGACGACGCGGAAACCCTCCTCACCTAAGGGGGGACCCGTGGTGCCGATGATAATACACAAATGTGGTCTTTGGTCCTGGGTTTACTAATTGTCAGAATACTTCTGGCCTCTTTTTTAGTCGAAAGACAAAATACAAGTGGTGCGAACCATTCCAATAATTTATAAAAGTTGTTTTTGTTCAGTATTTTAGATCAGAAAAGAAACAAATACAGTTTATGAAGTGCGGAAACGCGAAATGGCCCGTCGACATACCCGCCACCAAGCGGTGGAAAAGACTTGGCGCATACTAGAAAGTGGTAGTGGGATCAGCCACCGACGAGCGGCGAGCATAGAAAGGTCCCGGATGTACACGGCGTTAAAGTCGAGGATCCGACCGGTTCTAAAGAGATCTTTACCCGGTGTTTGCTGCCGTTGGTTGCCAATGAAGTGGCATGCCGATGTATTTCATTGCGCAGCAAATTCAATGCGAGCATGCCGAGCCCCCCTGCTGCCACTTCCATACAACCTCTCCAGAACATTCTTTGAAGTGGCGCTCTCGAGCCGTCGACACCGAGTGCGGCAGCCATGAGCCCCGCTCGCTGAGCTCACTACCCCTCCTCCAGTTCATGGCTACTCAAGCGACTAAGCACTTCATGAGAAAGGCTATTTTTCGCTTGTTTTTGTAATCTTAATTTGGTTATAACTTCGAAGATAAAGCAAAATTCGAGAAAACGAAAGTTAAATTTGGTTCACTACGTTCAGTGCGCTCAGGTTTGATGCAAATAAAAAACAGTAAAAGTCCTTGCAGGGCCCTTTAGGGCCGTGAATTTTGAACACCTCATTAAGAGATGGTCATGGAGACGACAGACTCTCAATGACCAAAACCTCGATTTGTCAGAGAAAAAATGGCGGTTACGAGTTATCGATCGTTCATTGGTTCTCACTTTCATACCAATATTCCTGGAGGCAAGGAAAGTAGAGGGCATAAAGAGCGAGAGAAGCGCTGGCCACCGGTCTCACAAACCATAGAGGATCACAAGCCTTTTGCGCGTTTTCTTTCTCACATTGTAAGAACACATTAGATGGCCTACCCCTTCCCCCTTATATGTTGACAGTTGACTGTAAAGTGAGGATTGGACTCGACCATCATGTCCAGGCAAGTAAACCAAAAACAGTATCATCCATACCCTCGAAGACGATGCTCTTAGCCTGGCGCCGGGAGCTTTTCAGCCGTTCCTCAAGAGCGTTCTAGAGTAAAGTGGCGCACATCAAAGTCAAAGAGAATTCGACTCCCTCGCACGAGGCTACATTGTCTGTTACGCGAGTCATGAACCTGCGAATCGAGGGAGTGTGGACCGCGTTAGATGTCTGTGCAGGTGGCGGGAGACGTCGAAGATGAAAAGGGTGAAATGGTGTAAAATACAAAAAAAAAACCACGAAGGGCTTTCTCCTGCCCGGGATAAGAAGAAAACACAATGGAAGGCGACGAGAAGCCTACTTGGCGTTGTATTACTTGATCTTTTGTCTTTCGTATGTTTTATATGCCTTGCCCGTTTTTCTACTGGTTCTAGTGACCGGTCATACAAGAAATCGTGTTTTCGTTTCGGCTATTCACCCCTTCCTGATGTTTTACATTTTGTTGAACTTCTCTACCTTCATGCTGCGTAGTGTTCTGCTCGTATTGCTGCAGTTACTGTATGCTGCCTCATATCTTTCAGAAGTAAGGAGTAATTGAAGCAACAATGTGACGTGTTGGGCTAGTTGGTTTGAGGTGAACATCTTGGGAAGACAACGGCGAGTAAAGAAACTTGGACAAGCGCCGTCCTGTCGTGTTTGTTCCTTTACTCTAGTCCAAGTTTCTTTGCCGCTGTTTCTTCCCAAGTAATTAAAGTAATTAGTTACCAATATTTCGTAACAAAATTACATTACAAATTTCTTCAGAAAAAGTAACGTGGCTATTACAAAATTACTTGAAAAAGTAATAGATTACTTCCCAGGTCTTCTCACTGCCTGCAAATAAATTAACACTTTACCAGCCTCCCTTGCCACAAAAGAAAAGGAACACGTTCACGTTAACGACAAAAAAATTATACATTTTACAAATCTTTCACTAAAATTGCACAAACTATATCAATCAAAGCCCGAAACAATGTTTCTGTGCTTGTTGAGCAAGAATACTGAAGAAATGTTCTGCCAAGAGGGCTGAGCAGAAAACGCAAAACAGCCAAACTATGTGAGGATTTAGTACATTGTTACGTAAGATGCTTTATGTTCTTTCGGCTGACAGTGCGTAGTGACCTGGTGTTGACGTAGCGGCAGACACTCACTCAAATCAACCCTCGTTAAGGCTGCCCAGGCACATATATTCCACCTTCAGTGGAGGCTCCTGCTCCTTCTGCTTGAGTAGTCCCATGTGCAGTCCCTACCATACCTCTATACATGCCGCTTAGGCTGTAAGAAAAATCTTATTGTCGTTAACAATGAAATCTGACGGTCGTCTTTAGGGTTTATACACCAATTCCATGTTTATATAAAGGCATCTGGACATGCGACTTTACATGTGCACCGCATGCATGCAGTAATGCCATCTTTGTTTGCTCATAAGTGCGAGAAAAGCCGGAACTAGAAGCGCAAGCGAATAGCCTTGAACTACTCCTGCCTTCCATGAGCTCCCGTGCTGGGCCGGTCCAGTTAAAACGTAGAGCACGCTCTTAAATCTTCTCCTACGCTAAAACGTAAATAGCACGGACGTGCGCCAAGTGATCATGATTAAGCGAGTTAAACGTGAAGAAACAGCGCAACCATTGTGGAGAGGCATCGAATACATCAGTTGGAGTAATTAGCCAGGGCACTGAGATGAGTTTGCCGTTAGTGGAAGTAAGTTGTAGTGCAGTGTTGCGTGTCGACAGTAAGTATAGTATCTTTCTGGAAGTTAGCTTCCGAAGGATTTTAGTGTTTTTACTTAAACCTATTTAACATGATTATTACGAAAACAAAAGTATCGTTTACGATATTGGTGCCAACACATGTATGGATTTGAACCACTAATTTCATTTTTAATGTTTGAATCATTGTCGTGAATTGCTTGGCAGGTGATAATCTATTCATATCAGAACGCTTTTATCTTTCAAGTGATTCCCATTGGTAACAGGAAACCAATCGTTTGCACGTGCGGGATTCGGCTAGCATCCACGAAAGTGGCAGCGCAGCCTGGCGTATGTGAAGCTACATCTTCTTGGATAGCCTCTATAGCACTAAATCCGGCTATATACCAGCATCTTTTGAACAGAAACACACAGGCATTCAGTGGCTTCTGGGAGTCATAAGAGAACATTCCAAAAATGGAAGAATCAAGACTGAATTTGGGCTATTTATAAACTACAAGTAAGTTTTCATTTGATTTCTATCTGAATTAGTAAAACTTGACTTGAAGAGATCAGAAAATTTCACAATTAATGATGGGAAATCATTTCCCCTATCAAAATCAATGACTTTCATTAAACAGTAAAACAGCGAATGTCGACTTACACCTTCGGCAAAATTAACCTTTAAAGAAAGTGAAATTTTTTTTGAGGGGCCATTTCTAAGGTCAGCTATTAGAGTTCGTGAAATTTAATCATAGACATGAATGCAGAAATTTATTGAAGTGTAAAATTTTGATTTGAAGCTCAGTATTTAGAAATTAGGCTAGTTCAAACAGGGGCTAATGTAGAGATGGACGCCGAAATCCGTTTAAATGTACGCTGCATTTTACGTTACTTTAATATCTCACGGCTTCCGGTTAAATCTATTTGAGAGCTGTTCTCTAATATCAATCGGCATAATCGTTTTTTTTTTTTTGTTTTTTTTTGGAAAGTCAACTGCGCAAAACTACTCATCTTTCCCAGCGGTAACTACGTCAGGGTGATTCGAGATGATTGACCAGACCGTGGCTTGATTTTTTTTTATCACTTTTCGATAATCAGCATTCATTTGCTACTCTTCTTTTTGGCCGGACAAAAACTCGAGGAAGAACATTTTCCGCAATAAAAGAGGTCGACAGTCGCATTTATGCATAACGCCCGTGTGAGTCACTGCGTCTGGTTGCTAATAACTTACGTTACAAATGTTCGTGTGCTGGAAAATAAATATATCAAGTATAGATGTGTGTAGGTTAGGCTTGTAACATTTCAAAATAATTTATTATTTGAAAATTAGCAAAGTATATTTTTTCTCGAACACGTGCCAAACGTATACAAACATAGAGTGATTATCTAAGGGCGATTGTACTAGGGTTGTGCACGAAAAGAGAGGTCATTACCTCAAACGCATTTGAAAGGAATATGTATGTCGGGCACATTCTCTTCACTGAGAATAAAACGAAATGCACCTGTCTAATATTTTATATATATATATATATATATATATATATATATATATATATATATATATATATCCTCTGTAGCTGATCGTCTGACCGGCCTGGACTCCCGGTCCCAACAGAGATCACCATCCAGACCTTTATATCCAGGCGGTCACAAAGGACATTGTGTCAGCTTATATAGAAATCAGCAAACCAGCATCACTATACCCTCTGCCGTTCCGAGACGCCAGGCGCTCAAGAATCTAGATAACAGAAAATACATCATAATCAAACCAGCTGACGAGGGGGGTCCCGTGGTTATACTCAACATCTCGGATTACATAAATAGAGGCTATAGACAACAACACGATGTCAAACCCTACCGTCATCTAAACAACGACCCAACAATATGTCAACACATCGCTAATAGACCAGCGACTTATCCAGAAGGTAGAAACAAGGTGAAATTACCAGCAACACTGTAAGGGGGCTAACTGCTAAACATCCTACCTGGGCGCTTCTACTGTCTTTACTAAAATCCACAAAGGAGAGGAAATCCCGGCCGCCTCATTATATCGGGCTCAGGAACGCTCACCGAGCCATTTTCTAGTTTTGTTGATAACCTCATCAGACACATCACGCCTACCTTCCCGTCGTACATGCGGTGACACGGCTCACTGTCTCAAAGAAATTTCTAAAATTAAAATACTCCATAGGATTGCTTTTCTAGTGACAATGAATGTAACTGCTACAATAGCACGCAATATTCCCCATAAAGACGGCATAGAGGTGCCTGTGAGGAGAATACAGAAGCCCACAGGAGGGATGCCTTCCCGGAGTGTCTCACGTTCTGGATACCCATTCAAGCCTGGTCCTTGAGCCAAACAGTTTTGAAATCGACAGCAAATTTTTCAAACTAAGTACCATATGGGCACGAAAATGGCCCCGAACTTTGAAAATATGTTTACGGTTGACCTAGAATCAACTTTTGCTCGCATCCCTGCCCCGCTCCAACCGATGTTCTACGGAGAGGTATATTGATGATGTTTTTTTATCTGGAGTCTGCACACGGCAAACCGAGCTTCTCAAGTTCATCAGGAAACTTTAACTCCGCGCACCTTCAATTCGCTTCACACACAGTTGCTCGGGCACCTACATTAATTTCTTAGACAGTTAGAAGTAATAACTAGAGAACACAACTCTGGTAACTCCAACTGTGTTAGAGAAGCCCACGGATAGTTACAGATATTTGCGCTCGGGGCAGTTGTCGTCCTCGACCTTGCCGAACCAGTATTTCGTGCCGCCAGCGTCACAGAGTTTTAACGCGTGTGTTCTAATAAGAATAATGGTGACTCCAACGACAATCAACTACGCGAGGTTCCTAGCAGAACGCGTGTACCCAGATAAAATCATAAATGACGCGATTAGTGGGGCGCGCGCCCTCGATCGCAACCTCTTGTTGTGTGACAGCGGTCCCCAGGCGGAGACAAGCCGACAGGCCAGCCCCATCGTGTTGACCTTCAACAAAAAGTCTCCAGATGACACCGCCATATTAAGGACACGTTGTATCTTGCAACAAAGTGAACGCCTCGAAAAAAGTTGTTACTACCGTCCCCCGACGTGGTGTACGGGCAGGTCGCCTTGGCATTAATTATTCCTTGAGTTTAGGGTCCAAGATAACTGCAACTGAGAGCACTGGGAGTGCGGATATGCAGAACGTCCGCAGGATAGAGGTGTCTGCCCACACGTAACTACCGAGCAACTCCACAAAGGGTTCAAACTCCAACTTCACCTAGAAAATGTATAACAACTTAAATTGCGACACCAGTAATGTGTATGCCAGCTACAGTTAACCCAGCTTTGCTTGAGGCGCGCTTTGCCAGTACCTGGGCCACACAGAGACACCTTTCCGATCGCGGTTTAATATTCACAGAATCGCATGCGAAATCCAGGCCCGGCATTTCCGGTTTCAAAACATGTTAGCGATCCAAAACACTCATTCGATAAGCTCCAAGTCACATCTTTGCAGTCTGGTTTTAAAAGCAGCTGAATTATCTCAGCAACAAGAATCGTACGCTTATTCACAAGTTCAAAGCCGCGATCAGCTAAGCATTCGCGGCATTATGTCTTCCATTCACGCAGTGAAAATAAACTTGATCCTTCCTGTATTAGCGTGAGCGCACATTTCCAGCAGGGCTATAGGCCGTCCACGATTTATTTTATATAAAGTTCGTTCTAATAATATTTTTAACGGAAAAAAGTCAGCTGGTAACGTGTTTGCGAGCGAGAGAAGTGTTTTGTTTGCAGAGTTGCCGTTCAATCCGGGACGGTATTAGCGAAGATCCCGGTATAATGTCATTTATTAGCCGTGCAGTCGACCTTGATCGACGCATGTAGCCGGAGTGGCTTTAGCTAATTCAATCCCATTAGTAGAAGCCTTAAATTTTTCCGTGTTGCCTTTCTGTATTGCCTGTCTGATGAAGGTCAATGGGTCATGACCTTCAACTGGCACTTTCCACCTGTTTGCGCCTACGCGCATGTTCTGCACGGCAATTAACGCTGCTAAATTTGAGTGTTTTTTTTTTGCAGGGGGTTGCTCTGTGCGTTTTGGCGTTGATTCCCATGGTTGCGATTGTTGCATTCCTCTTTTTTCTTAAGTCTTTCCGCGACGTGCGGTGATGACCATCTGGGCCGATCCCGACTCTGTGAACGTGATGCGCCTTCACACTCGACGCGCTCCGTTGCTGCAGGGTCGCGAAATCAATGCTGCCTTTCGTTGGCTCCGATGGCTGGCGACGTCTGCTGCAGCCGAGAGCAACTTTTTCTTTTACTTTTTTATGGAAGCCGGGCCGGGCGCGCGGAGCCTGGCGCTGGTGGTCAGGCACGCAACTGCCTCAGCGTCGTCGTCTTCTGCCTCACTATATATATATATATTTGTTTTCTCTCATAAAAAAATGAAAGGCAGGTTTTGAGCTCAGAGCGATTATTGCTGGCCGCTAGTTTAAAGATTAGCCAGCCGAGATACCTTCCACACCAATAACTTTCTTTTTACCTTGCTTTGCAAGCAACTGAATAAAGCGCCAAATGGTAATAAAAAAACTTGTTGTTTTATATTATTAAGTGTCATTGTAGGTACAGTATAATTTTATTTATTTGGATAAGATTATTTTTGTGACATCTATTTGTTGGCATGAATTAGATCACAGATAAAATATATTAAACCTATTTAATTAATAACTGCAATATCTTTATGGTCGAAGTTATTTTTTAATCGACAGACATGTGGATATTAGTAGAATATAAACATTTCAAACTTGATCATAGAGTTTTTAAGAAATCACTATTTTATTTCCTTTGTTCTTTACGCATAAAGTGGCCAATGGGATGATTCAGTATATTCAATAAAATTAAAGTGATTATAATTGAATATAAAAAATTATCTTGCAAAAACAATCAATCTGAAGTTCGATTTCAAGACGCAGATGCTTGGACACTATATTGTGTATAGGTGATAATTATTTCATTTCAATTCGTCGTAGAATTGGTTGACTTGAATTCAGCATGCAAATAAATAAAATTAAGTTGATGCATTCATTCAATGTCATCTTGGGTATACAGACAGTTTTCATACACGTCTGAATATATCTTATCAGCAGCGCAATAAGCACGACAGTGCGCCTGTTTGATTGCATGTCGCTGGCAAGATGTGGGCCGACGGACCGGCCTAAGCCGCTTTTTTGGAACATGTTCCCGAATAACTTCGCCTGTCACAACGAGTGCTTTCATTGCTTCCACGAGGGCAGCAAAACCGTTACAGCTGGTGGGAGCGGTGGGATGGCGGCGACGTGGCCTGCCGCTATTGTCGGTGAAGGCCTGGTCGTTTTCCCGTCTTCCGAGTACAACTTTTAATTTCTGTACAAATTGCGTGCAAGACAATACTGCACTAGCTTCGTTTGTCTTTTTTTGTTTGTGGAGCAGAAAGCACAATGTACAGTGAGTAGTTTACAAAGCTTCGAATATTAGAACTAGCGGCAAAGCTAGGAGTGGTGGTAAGGTAGTTCACGAGAAAAAAACAAAGTAATTAAAGCTGTTAAGACTAGTTGGGCCAAGTTCGCGGATGTTAAGGACGAGGTCAAGGTAATGCAGAAGACGTGAGGAACTGAAGCTTCACGGATATGAAAACTCAGTAAAAAAACAATCGTTAAGGGCGGAAAGGTTGAAACATTAGACATCAATGTTTTTTTTTCTGCAACCCCTTCCGTGTTGGTAGTGACTTAAGTCTCTTCCTCCGTAATTTCGATTGCACTTCTGCCAGGATTGGGCTGGATACGTCGGATTTAGCACATCGGGCTCTTAGTATTTCCTCGCACGGGGGGGCATACGTTGTGGCCAGGCATGACACAGACAGGGCGGAGGATAACTACAAAATGAAAAAAAGCTGTTTCGAAAATTCAGGTTTACCCCAGAGGCATTTCAAATTTAAGTTCAGAGAAGCCACGAAGTGCGCCATTAAAGGTTATACTTAATTTGTTTACCGTTAGCAATTTTTTCTTGATCACTGGCTTGCGTGAGTTTACACCGACGAGGACCTCGAGAAGATTCTTGTGAATATTTTGTCGAGCGTTTTTTTTATCTGCTTACCAAGTGGAATATACAGGGTGAAACAAGGAGACGGCAGGCTCTTTAAATCGACCGGAAAACTCGGCTCTTAACCTTATCGCGCTGCGACTTTGTGCAGGGTTGCCACATATGGTGCATTTTTTTGTAAAATTAGCAAAGAACGAACTTACCTGAGGAGAAAAGTAAAGAAAGGAAAAGGCTTGGCTCTATGGAAACGCAGCGACGCCACCGGTCTTCAAACAACACGGCGCCGTTTCGCACGAGTGACAAGAGATGGCGCAACGAACGCCGCCAACGAACGAGCATAAGGCGCTGAGAGCCGGCACTTTAGCAGACGCAAAGCGGCTCGCGTTCCGCGCAGGCGGCGACAGTCGCAGAAACAAAAACAGGCGCGGTAACAATCAAGGAACTGCAGTTCCTTGTCTGCTGCAGCACGCCGGCTCTCGTCGTCTGCTCGTTCGTTGGCGGCAGTTGGCGTCGCGACCGCTTGCGCCATCTCTTGTCTCCCGTGTCTACCGTGTCTACGTCACAATCGAGAGATCCCACCGATGCTCTCCAGACGTGAGCCGCAGGCTGCACAGGTCACCATAAGGCGGATTATCACCAACACCGCCCTCACGCCGGCCTCAGGCACAAGATGTTCGGCGATGATCCCAACGAAGGCAAGTGCCGCGCCTTCGCTGTTCCGGCGACCACCTCGCACCTGGTCTGGGAGTGCCCAACCTGCGGCGCAGCCGGGGAACGCATTCTGTCGGAGTTACCGGCAGAACACCGACCCACCAGCTACATCTACTGGATTCTACTCCTCGGGACACGTCGCTCGGGACTGTTCAGCTCCTGTGGAAGAGCCTCTGCCTCTTCGTCCACGCAGACGGAGGGCCTGGAGCCCTGCTTCTACACGGCCCGCGAAGGAAAGAAATCCCCGTGTCTCTCCCCGCCGCTGCTGATGCCGTAGGACAAGAGCAGCCTCGAAAAGGCCTAATAAAGACGTTTACAAACAAAAAACTTAGAATCGCCAGGCACTTGAGAATAGGGCCATCCGTCTTCCAGTTGCCAAAGTAACGATTAACGGCCCATGGAGAGCTAGAATCGACCGCAGCAGTTTTTGATGCCGTAATTCCGACGCGCCCATGCATCATTTCTAACAAGATTGCAAAGAAACCTCAAGTGACTTTGAAAAAGTGTTGGCTACTCATCTGCCTTTTGGAGTAACATGTCTCGGGCAATGGATAACACGCAGGGCGTAGTAGAGGTGGCTTTTTTTTGTGGCCTAAGTCGAGGAAGGTGAATCTGTACTGGCGGAGCCTAGTCTTGTTTCCGCAGAAAACGAAAATCTCTCAGAGATGCCAGAGGTGAACAGGGATATTTTTATAGGAGAGCACGCTGCGGATGACTCGCATGATGCATGAAGAAAACGTTTATAAAATTATGAAAAATAGTGTTTTTCTTGAAAAGGGGATCGTCTATATATGCTTCTGGGCCAAAGGGCACAGACGAGCTAGACGCTGCGGTTATGTACAAGACTCAACTGCATAAGCAATTTCATGCGAAGGTATCGACTTGCCGTCTGGGAATTAAAATTGCAAAGGCGCCCCTTGTTTTCCGAGTACCATTTCACAGACATTTCAACAAAGCCGTAACAGTACGATCATTCGTGCGACGAGTTGTCAATGAGCAGTTTGACCCAACGAGGAGGTGGGTGCACCTCTAATGTATGTCATGAGAGCCTCTCAAGCGTAAAGTAATCAACCTAATGCGACCTCTTCCGGTGGCCAAACAAGCTAGTTATACATGTTCACATTTTTTTGTCCAGCAACTATGCTCCCGGATGCGGTGCTACTACAGAGCAGACATCTACGCGGGTATTAGAACGATTCCGGGCGGTTTTTATTAGGGTTCGTTTCAATTGTGAAGCTCGATTCGGTGTTCGAAGTGTGTTAACGAGCACTTAATCTCTGTCCCCCTGCAATCTACTGTTCAAAGTGTATCCATTCTTCTGTCAGCCACCCCGCAGTAACAGCGTGTCGCGTATGCACTCAGTAATGACGAAAATATAGCGGGCCTTATGCCATGAGCATAAAGGTAAATGAAACGCCACAGTTCCTGCCCCTGCATCGAGTGGAACGCTTATAGAATAACGAAGACAGACACACACAAGGAACACCAACACGCGTGGTGAGCGTCATTATAATGCGGACCTATCGTCTCTTGGAATTACTTGTTGACTCGTCACCTCTTAACACTCCTTCATTGTAGAACGAAGATTAGTTTTACGACAACTCCGAGTTGATATTTTAATGGTCCGTTTATACGTGCAACGCGTTCTGCTTTGTATGGCTAGTTGTTGCTGTCTCTGGCATATAAGTGAAGAAGCAGCACCCACTGTTGTCGACTGAACCTGCGGTATCCGAGTTAGATTTTCATCTGAGCTTGCGTCACGGCGACGCACTTGGTCTGCGTGCCGTGGTCGAGGTCGCTCCGGCGGACTGATGTGCATCATGCGATGAGCACTGGTTGCTATACCATGGCGGGTAGCCGCTTGTAGCACAGACTATGATTCTTAAACCACACGATTTGTCTAGTAAGAACATTAGCTTGTGTCCTGTGGTAGCTGTGCAAGAAAAGTCTAACCTGGTATGCGCCCGACCGTCGCTGTGTGGTTTGGGCTTAGTCCAGGAAAAGAAAGACTAATCCCAATTGATAAAGGTAACATGAAGCGGACAGGAGCAAAATGAGGTCGGCCACGTAAAATACAAACAACTATACATCTGTTGAATCGAGTTCAACGCTTGGTTAATAACAAATACAATCACAAGCAATATAACACAAGCACACGTAGACAGCACCTTTATCCTGTAGACTTGATGGCGTCCGGTCTGTGGCGATTGATTGCTGACTCATCCCTCCCATCAAAGGCAAAAATGATAGAGGAAAAATCGTGTGCCAACCGGTACTACGACAGAAAACATTTCATTATTTCGTTCGACAAGGGCGACATAGTTTGCTTTCACGTTCTGCTAAAGCAAACAATTTTGAGATTTAATGTAATAGAATAGATAAATGGGCTAGTTTGTACATCACTGAATGAAAAGTGCCGAAAAAACAAGGACAACAAAGGGGACAGAGACAAAGCGCACTCTCAAATGAAGGTTTATTGAAACAAGCTTTGACTAATAATACCGTCTATCTGGGTGTTGGCTCAGAAAAAAAAACCTTCATCTGTTAAGTGTAGTGACGGCGCACTAATGCACATACTCTCCAATTCCCTCTACTATGCGGAATGCCTCATGTATTTCTCGCGCTGTTTTGTTTGCGTATCTGCCCGGAACTGTTGTTGTTTCCCATTCCGGGCCACATAGGTACCTATCGCAGTGGTACGCAAGATTGCCCGACGCGGACTGTTCCACTGACCAGGCATGTTCCCTGGCCCTCTCATTTATGCAACGCCCCGTTTGGCCCACATACGATTTACCGCAACTCATTGGTATGTTATATACCACTGACGTTGGACACTCCACGTATTGCTTAGTTTGTTTCTTTTGACACATTTTGCCCTTTCCCTTTTCGTTCTTTATTTTTGAACTCAAATAAGACAGCTTGTGTGGCGCTGAAAAAAAAACACAGGCACTTCCAAATGAGCCGCCACTTTTTTTAGTTTGTGGGATAGATTGTGAACGTAAGGAATCACCGCCGGTCTTGTTAGTTGTCTGGAGGGAATATGATCGTCAATTTTTCTCTTCATCTTGGAAGCAAGGTTATCCGCTACTTTCCCCAAGCGGACATCGGGGTACCCTCCGCTGTTTTAGACGAGTCACCTGTGTGAGGAAGCTTTCATCCGCGACATGGTAGAATGATTTGCCAGCGAGGCTCTCTTTAGGCACGTAACTGTATCCCTTTTAACGAGTTTGGATTGCGCTGAATTAAAGGGCTGAATCCCTCTCTTTGTTCGCGGCTCATATTTCCATCACACATGGTCGCCTTCGAAGTTGAGGCTGAAACAAAAAACTACAACCTTCCCTTCAATATTGTTTCGTGGGCGAACGTCAATCTGTGTTCAGATTAAAAATACAGCACACCGTTGATTAAGTCCAGGCTAACAAGAACGGACTTCGTGGCAAGCACCAAGGAATTATCCACAAACGGACAGATTGTGAATCCCCCAATCTTTCGATGTACTTTCGTATTCCTTATCATATTCAGCCAAAATATATCGCAGAGCACTGACGCAACACAGAAGCAGATACATACACCTCGCTTTTTGAACGTAAGCACCATCCCCAATGGACCCAAAGGTTGAGTTAAGGTAGCATTTTAGTAACTCTACAAAAGACTCCACACTTATTCCGCTTGAATTTCTAAAGCGTATTTCATCGTTTTCTTCAATGCACATTTTACCGCTTGGGAAAAGCTTGTCATGCGGGATGGAATAGAAAAGGTCCGGAGTTCTTCGTATGTAGCCATGTTGACGCTGGCCCGCGCACTTGCCAAGGCGCAGATGAAATAACCCGTGAGACGTAAGCAGAGGGAGCTGCAAAGGTTCCCCTGAACGCAAGGGTACAGTGTTGTCAAGCGCCAATGTTGACGCTGTTCGTCGGGAGACCAAGCCCATGGGGTGTCGCCCGAAGAACTGTCAGCGCGTCTGACATAACGCCATCAGCTTTCTAAAAGTCCAGCATGCGGAAGAAGTCCGCATTGCCGTGCTTTGTGACCCGCCCACGGAGGATAGTGCCAACGAGTGCGGGAGCAGACGACGATCTCTGCCGTCGCCTACTAGACTAAACAAGGCAGGTCCTCAAAGGTAGGCGCCAGCAATGTCAAGAGTGAAACGCGAACCGCTCATTGTAAGAACTTTTGCTGTTTTTTGGATGTATCGAGCGCTAAATCTAGAAGGGTAAAAGTGTAGATCAGTGATACAATTTTTTTATCTGAAAGTAGACACCGTAGTTTTACTTTGTGTGGGTCCAGGGTCCTTCCTATGATTAATGTAAAGTGGGGTGAAATGAAACGAGGTTGCAAAATGCGACAGTTTGTGTTTAGTGCTATCCATTTCCTATATAAGCGAGAGGAGTACGTTCAACCTTGTACTACAGATGCCGCCGCCGCAACGCAATGCATAGGTCAAATGTCAGATCTATCGCCCAGAGTGTCCAGGATAAAATAAATTCAGAGTAGAGGTAGTGTTGGGACGCGAAAATCCTCATCGTTTTGTTGCTTTCTGGAGTGCTTCCAGGTTGCGTGCTGGGCCCAATATTATTTCTGATCTTCATTGACAATATGGCAAAAGTTTTAAACTCCACAACAATGATGTATGCCGATCACTTGTTCCTTCGTCAGCCAATCTGCTCTGGCAGCTCCTACCAAGCCCTTTCAGGACGAACCCGACCAATGCTTTCTCTGGTCGGCCGAAACCGTAACTACCCTTTTACTGCTCTATAAGTGTTGCAATGACATTCACTGTCTCTTCCAAAACTCAAGCCAAGCCTCAAGCTTCACTCTGGGAGACTCAACACTAAAGCACGTGCCCTCCAAAACCTTCCTTGGCGCCACCCTTTGCAGCCCTCTCAACTTTGCCCCCCAAGTTCACAGCACCGCATCAAAAGCAAGACGCATGCTGGGCTTCGTCATTCGAGTCACTCGAGCGATGACACCCAACACCTTCCGCCAATTTACACTGCGCTCGTGCTGCCCCACCTAAAGTATTGCTCTACGGTTTGGTACCCCCAGCAGAAATATATCCAAACCGCACTACAAGGCGTGCAATGGTGTGCCGTCAACACTTACTATCGCCGCAGTGTTTCCCCGCCGTCACTCCCACCCCCTAAAGAGAATTACCTTTTAGTTTTCTCCTAAAGGCTGCGGCCTGGAGGAGCCTGGACGAGCGACAGCAAGTAGCATCTGTCCGGCTGTTCTGGAGAGTCATGGGACCAAACCAACAGGAACTTTCTGATGCCGCAAGAGTGAACAGAAGAGGAGGTAGACTCCGGCCCGTGATATCCCAAACATTACGGCATGTGGAGTCCTGCCTGCTGAGAGCAGCTATACTTTGGAGGGGACTCCCCAGGATTCACCGAACACATTCCCTCTGATCCCCAAAAAGCGAAGAGAAGTAGCTCAGACGCTCTTCCGTCACCCCTCTAACAGTATTTAAAACTATTTCCCATCAACTTCTAGGTTATGTGCCTACATTTTTCCCGACCATTTTCTAGAAATGGATATATATATATATATATTGTAAGAGTGCATTGGTCAGTGTATCGGGCCACTAGTTGCATGGGCGTCAGCCTTCTTCCAACACCATCACGCCTGTACATTTCCACCTCTCGAGTGCAATACATAATATCAATATCCATATCAATACCACGGGGGAAATAGAGTTATCGATTTTGTGTATAGAGTGATAGGAGCGTAGTTATCTCTTGTCGCAGTGTACTGTCGCACTTCCGAGTGACATGACAAAATTGTGTCGTCGTCATCTTATCTCATCTGAACTTAGATCTCGATGTATTGTATTTGTGAAATAAAACCAAGCGGTTGTTGCCAATTGTCGAGACCCACGGGTGGAAATCTTGGGGTCATCACAATAGAAAGCACGACGGAGGTCCGCTTCCCGGAATTTACTTTTTCTATGTTTACACAGTTACTCAACGCTAACGTATCAAACTTGTAAGCACTGCGTTTGTCTCGCTTTCACGCAAATGAGTTACGTGTTTTTCTTTCTGAGGGCCCAGTCTTTCGCCCATATCTCTTTACCAAATCCTCAGCAATTTCATTCGGTTTGTCTCCTCGCAAGAGGCCATTGAACATTATATGCAGAATAAACATCCCAGAAATTTCGTCTGTTGTTAATATTACTAGATCTTAGCGTAAATTGTAGGGCCTCCGTCGCCTGTCTAATTATAAGTAATTCAAATATTTGGTTTTAAGGCATGTCTCCGTAGAATTATACCCAACATCTGCTACATTATAGCCTCCAGTGATCAAGATGTCACGTATTTCTCTGCAGGAAAGTCGCATAGATGGCAGGCAGTTTTAATTAATGCGAATCTATGGATCGTCGGTAGCATTTGATTTACGCTCGTCTCCTTAACGATCAGAAATCAGACCTAACAAGTGTCCCCTTGGGAGTACCACACGCATCCTCATATGGTCTTGTTTTATATTTCTCTTCTATTAACGACATGCCACGAGACAGTTCATGTAAAATATTGTTATTCACAGATGACTGCGTAATTTATGCACTATATCATCGGCAACCGATAATCTTAAGCTTCAAAATTATCTCACAAATTTAACAACTGGCGCGAAAAATTAGATGTCGCCTAATAAATCAAAGAGTAAACTAATCCGATTGATTCGTAAATATATTATTTATCTGTTCAAAATGCTATTGAAAAAAAAATATTATTAAAGCTGTTTCGAGTGTACATTTGTTTGCATGTTACTAAGACCTCACCGTTTATGGAAACCTCACATCGAAGCAATGGTTGTAGAAACTTTCAGAAAACTTTGATATATCAGACTTAATCTAAACGACGCGCCATCTCATACGTGAAATGCGTCTTTGAACCCTACATAAGGTTTAAACTGCAATACACTTCTGCCATCTGGAGCCCTTACCAACTTTACGTAATTACCCGTCTACAGTCAACCCAAAACCGAGCTGCGCGATTTATCTTATCGTCGAACAACTTACCCACCAGTACTTGTTATCTAACAAGTAAACTCGGGCTAGCACCCCCATCAAACTCGTAGAAGCTTTTTCGCCTTTGCTTTCATAATATTTACAACCACCACCCTAAGCTGAAAGCTTCCCCCCTCTCCGCATCCTATAGAATATCATCCCTCCAGAGTAACACTTGCCGAATCGAAATAATTATCCGCTAAAACTCATGCATCTAACGAACCATTACCTCCTTGTGTACTTGATTAATGGAACCAACTGCCACCCTTCTCTCTTAGGCACAATTGAGGCAGCGGAGTGATGTTATCTTCTACTAGCCAATTTCAATTTAGTAGATGTAATCCAATTGGCGTGTTTGTTTTTGGCATGTTGTTGTCGTTAGTGCTGATAATTCTGTTATTCGACAAATTTCACCCCCTTTATGTCATGTCCTGACCGAGACTTTAAGGGTGAAACAGAAATTTAAAAAAAAAACTCTGACACTTCGTTTAGTCGCCTGCGATCAGCGCAAACCCTTTCTCTGCTGTCCTTCTTTGGAGTAAGGACCACCGTCAAATGCACATCGGCTTTTTGATACATGTACTGCGCCCGAGTCGATGATTTCCAAGTGCGCCGTGTAAAAGTTTGCGCTTGAGAGCATTTTAAGTCTCGCATTGCATATCCTGGGGGGAGCGGGAAAGGTGGAGGGTGCATCATGGTTCCGATATGGTGCCGAAGCAGATCGGGTGTGCCAGGTATTTCCTTTCGCTCTTCCGCCGCCCTGTTGACTCTGTGTGGGAGCAAAAGTATGTCCCGCAACGTTCAACAGAATCTTGTCTCCGAGACTACAGTCCTCTTAATGAAAAAACGGTTGTCTGATAAACTGGGTTAGCCTAGTTACTTTTCCTGTCCGATAGGCAGTTCGGGCAAAGCCTAACTTAATGCCCTCCAACAAGATAAAATCTCGACCGAGGATCAAGGTCCTGGCCGTGATCCCGACAGATACAGAAAACTTTGCCTTCGTTGCTTGTCGGCTGCAGTCTTTTTTGTCTATTTCAAACTTTGAATTTTGAATTTTGAGAGACGTGATATGTTTCCACCAGTATCTACAGTTCCGGCCATTGAGAGCGCAGAGCAAAATAATGGTTATACGCGAGCGCGATTCGGCTTAATTGTGAGTTCAGCTCCACGCACCACTACGATGAGTAGTACTAGGTTTCCTGACTTGGGTGGTGTTGCAGGCGGAGGGCGCTGGCAATAACCGCTGGACTATGAACCATCCATTGCATTCATCTTTGCTGTTTCGAAGTCCAGACCACCTTTGGTTCATGAAGTGCCGCCCGGGCCGTGTCTCTCGGGGGTCCACTTCAGGGATCTGCGTTGGCATTCAACGGATAAACAGATGTGTGGAACGCATCGTAACCGAGGCGGGACCGAGCGTTTTTCACAAGATAAATTGCAAAAGAGACGCAACAAAATTCTCAGTCAACCGCGACAGGCAGAACGACGGCCTCTGAGGGTGACCGCTGAAGCGGTGTCCACCGGGTATGCCATTAGTGATAGTGACATCAACATGCCTAGTAGGGGTAATGGCGAAAGCCCTCCGGGCTTCTCATAACCTTGAATGGGTGGTGTACGTTCTGCGGTGGTGACCGCTAAAACTGATCCGCCGGGTATGGCATTACGAATAGTGACTTCAAAATGCCTCTCAGAGGTAACCACGAAGGAACCCCCAGGCTTCTCACTACAGTAAAAATCCGGAGCCGCAAACGAATTCCTGCCAACCTTCTCCGTGGCGGACGCGACAAGCTCCTCATGAGCTAGAACCGTACTCAGCGGTCCTCCCAAGATCCTCCGCCAAAAGGGACGTGCCGCTTCTTTCATAATCGCTAGACTACAAGGCCACGAAGGCCCTTGGCAGTGCGGAAAGTGAAACTCTCCGAAGTGGCCCGAACGCGACTGCGACAGATGAACCTAAAAGCCGCAGTTCCCTCGTTGCCGGAAGACAGTAGAAGTCTACCTTCGCCGGCTTTCGCAGTTTCCCTGCGTCCAGGTTTGGGACCGTGTGCCGCAGTCTCGTGGCAAGTGTCTTGGTTGGCCGCACTGGAAATAGTAAGGCCAGGTCTGCTTCTTATCGTCTCCAAGGGTCCTGTGAATGGAGTCGAGGACGTTAATTCTCTTCTCACTTTCCGCATCTCGCCCCCGTGCTTGCAGCAGGTTATAAGAACGCTTCTGCGACATCTCGATAAAGATTGTGAATCTAAGCGCTCGTATCCGAAGCGTTCTCCAGATTAATTTTTGCGAGGATAAAGGGCTAGGGAAGAGCCATTGCCGGCCGATTCATAGGACTCACTGTGCCCTTTGTACTTCTCTCGCTGTTAAGACCAAGCAAACGTTGATTAAATGATAGTGCCTATTCAAGGAGGAGGCCGGTATCGAAGTGTAGCAAAAGTGTCGGCTTGAATCGTAGATGCAGCTCGTTCCATCTCGTCTAGATTTTTTCTTCTAAAAACGCTACCTAATATTTGGGTGGAAGCGTGAGTGGCTCTGATATATACCAATGCTACTTTGTCCGCACATGGGCACTCCGCGTCAGAAAGGACATACAGCCCCATGAAAGGCCTTACCATTTCAGTGAGCTACTTCTGTGGATGTTGTGTGCGGGCACCGGAGCTCGCCCTGAATCCGGATTTCGTAATTCAGTGGCAGGAACTCACTCTGAATTGAGTGACAAATTTGGCCACTATCAAGGATCTCGGTTTTTTTCTTTCTCGAGATTGCCGTGCAATGAGTAAATGCGACTGACAAAAGAAGAGTGAGGGCATTTTCATCGTCATTTCGCGACTCCAAGTGCGTAGTACCGGAGTTCGAGACGGACATTTCCACTGACTTCCTATCAGCGCCTGCTGACCTCCCATGATGATGCGCTCGCTAGGGACTGGTTTCGTGTCGCTGGCGGCGTTATACGCGAGTGCACCTAGCGTCGAATCGTCGTCATCACTCATGGTTTGGTTGGCGTCCTCCGTAGGCGACATCCTGCAGTAGTGAGTGTTACTGAAGGTATAAAAAGCTTAGGCTTGAGTAGCGAAGCCTCGTGTGTACCCGACGTTTCTAAATAAAAAAACAAAAAAAAAACAAATTGTCAATAAGGGTTGGTTGAGTCTTCACCGCTGCCTCTTCTTCACAGGAATTGATTTGAAGAAACCCAACCAAACGAAGTTGTAGTGAAAGCGCGAAAACAATTACTGAGTGGTTCGCTCGGATGAATTGTAATGAGCATCGGCAAATACAGGCAAACGTAGAAATGCAATCATGAACGTTTAAAAAAGCAGAAACAGAGCCCAGGTAGTGGCCATCCTTTCAGACGAGCATTATATCATGGTTGGGCTTCAGTGTGGAACTTTTCATGCTGCTGACCGTCTCGGAGAATCGCAGAATAAACTGGATCGACAGGACGTAGACATCTGATCACCGTTATTTCGCGCGCCGCAATACCTAGAGCCCCCGCGCATACACTGCGGCGGCCTTTTATAAACGACAGAGCGCCGCTCGTCGTCCAATCGCACTTGAAACACACGCTGTGGCAATGACTATGGACGATTTGGAATGCGGGCTACCTTTTTTACCGCTTGCGATACAGAGGTTGCCCAAGAAAACTTCATGAAAATTTACTGGATATGTTCTGATAGTTTTTGTCTTGTGGACCCCTTTCATATTTTTAGAATCTATCTTAAAACACTTTAGATTTTAAAGGCTCGTGTGTTCCGTTAAGACCGTAGTATAAGACTGGTGGTCATTCCTTTTTGTTTGTGCGATCGCGTAAGGTTTTGTAGTATTCCAGAATTTTTGTTTTTTTCCCGGCATTAATCACATTCGCTGGCGGCTGGGAATGGCTCCAAAGTTGATTTGGTGGTGGATGGAACTATTTCCTTCGGTAATAAAACCAGTCACAACAGTGTTTTTGAGGTTACCTGAAAGGCTACGTGTGAACAAGAAACTTCGGTTCCTTGCATTCTCGCAAACGGATTGCGAGTCTATTGTCGCTTTGATTTTTCGGCTCGATTTTGCGCACTAGAAAGAAGGAGAAAAAGCTGAAATGTAAAGGAACAAATTTGCACTCAATTACTCTAAGAGCTGCATAGAAAGTTTTTTCAGTACCCTTCGTGATAAGCGATGATTAAAGGCAATGACAGAGAAGGCCCATGATCACTCATCGGTGTTGCCTGAAAGACTAGGAACTTCCCTCCCTACGATCCAGGCCGCATACCTCAAAATACCTTTTGTCTGTTATCAGTTCAGTGAGAAACACCCGTCTTCGCAAAGAAAACTGAAAATCGGAACCTGCAGGCCAGAAATAATTGATTTCGACAGCAATGTTAGGACTTGTTTTTTTACTAAAGGGACCGTCTGCCTTTCCTCTCGGCCCTGGGTGGGACAGATATACGACATTCCGCTTTCGGTTCGATTAAATAGGCTCTTTATCATTCTAATTATTAACATTTTAAACCTGAAACGTTATTTGGATAGTTACCCAGCATTACGTGAAACCCAAAATGTGGAGCGGTCACGAAGTTCTACGCGGATTGGTTCACAGGGTAGAGGAAAACTAAGGGAGCTAGACACTGATTGCTTAACGAGGGAGGTCATGCGGATAGGGGTGGTTGGTGATGAGGTGGTCACGTGATGAAGGAAGGGCAGCACTGATGGAGTCGTGATTAGCGGCGTTAGACCATTCCAGGTACTGCTATAGGTTGGTATGGTAGGCGTTAACTTATCAAACAAAGGCCGCAGTAAAACATAGCAGTTTAGCTCCGCGGAATATCTGTAAAGGACAGCGTAATCAAGATTTTCAGAAACTTGAGTTTGAGCACTAAAGATTAATTCATCTCTATACGTGTAACATACGAGCGATTAAGCAAGAACGCTTCAAGCATACGAAACAATTGCATAGACATTTGCCATTCATTTTATTAGATCAGCATCTGCGCTGTCGAATGCCATATCCCATGGCCTTGCTTCAGCTGTCCCTTTTTCAGGGGGAACCACTACGCGCGACAAAATTGCTAAGCAACTAATCTTCCAGGTATATTTTTGTTACATTAATCTTTAGTATTTTTTTATTATAGGCGTAACAAGTAATACAAATCAAGAACACACTACAATATCATACAGCTGTGACAGGAAGGATGGACGTTGGGATGACCTTGCTCTCTTGTCAACGTATGCTACTCTGCAAATAACAACCGCTATTCAAAAAAGCAAAAAAAAATTTCCAGATTGAAAATCGGTATTTTCTGAATCGTAGTCAGTAGATTGCAGATATCTAAAAGTTAAGACATCACGATGTGCAGACTGTTTACTTGTTTAGAATATACAAGTATTTGTTGCTTCAAGATCGCTCAATTTTACTAACAAAATAAAGATAGTTAACGACAAATTATCTTTATTTTTGATTTCTGTTATATTGAGGCTTCAATGTCGTTATTAAAGAAGAAATGTTTCAAAGTGTATTGCATTCATTTCTATTTAGTGTGCAATCTTTGACTCGTGTGGAGACAACCGCAAAAGATGCGACTGTGCACTGAGTTGACACTACCAAGGGTAAATATTTTGTCGTCAAAATTAACGCTGAACGTACAAACGGCGAACCAATTTTTGTCCTGCGAAATTCATTATACTAAGTTTGTTTCCATAGGCTTACCCACTTTAACGTTGATTAATTCTTGCAAATTTTGTTTGCAGGGAGGCGGCTAGAGCCATGGCCGATATAAAGACCTCCAATGGATCGGAAATGATACACATATTATGGAAGTTGGGAATTCATCACTATGGGGTGCAGAGGGTGGAGATGTCACCGACTTTAATGAGGGTGGGGGTTAGTGGTATGATCCAGTGTATTCGATCTCATGAAGGTATGTCAGTTACGATATGCATAGAAGTTTTAGGAGAAATAAGGGAAGTAATTGTTCATTTAAATGTTTAGACGCCCTCGAGGCTGATCTGTATTTTATTGCTTGAATGTAGAGAAGGAAAACTTTTTGCGATATCCTGCTTTTTTGACTCCTCAACTAGTTGTATTTTTGAAAATGCGTCATTATTTTGTAATTCGTTTTCTCGAATTAAGGCCACCCGTTTTGAGGAGAGGTGTCTATTCAAAGAAATAATAATCGTGCGCACGTTTGGTTTGGCAGTAAATATGTAAAAATATAAATTTACCTATTTGATACTGTTTCAATGCAAATAGCAAACAACGTTTTTCTCGATAATAAGCAATGCACCTTTGACCTCCTTAATGATTCTTATGAATAGTTCGTAAAATTTTGAGTTAGACAAATCTTTTGCGTGTTCTTCGGTGATTTTTTGTTTTGCTTCTAATATCGGTGCATTTTGTGAATGTGTTTTGAAAGTAACTAAAAACGGTGCTTATACGTAAACAAAAATATGAAAAACTCAGAGTGTAAGTTTAAAACTTCAAGGATGCTTTAGGTACGCTTTCAGATGGAACGTAATAGAGTTTTCAGTCCCCGTTTTCATCGCCTTCCTATTCGTTTCTCGAGCTCTTCCTCCCCGTGAGCAGGCAGTGTGGTGGACATAGGCTAGTCGTTAGCGTATCTTGCTCGGAACCGAAGTGCCGTGGGTTGAAATCCCGCCTAAAATATTCAAACTTTTTAAAGGTAAATGAAATTCTTTATAAAGTGAAATCATTTGAGACATGCGGTGACCTTTATTTCGCACTACATACCACGTTTCATTTTTATCACATTCATTCCACGTGACGTCACGTTTTACGTGAGCGTTGTGGGCTGCTTGAAATCCCCATGCGACGTCAAGTGGCTGTGATGTTGTGACCCTATCAACCTATCAGGATTTTCGTGTCACGCCACCGACGCCGGCTTGCCTGTCATGCCACCGCAGCCTGCTTTCGGCGACACGAGCTCGCTAACGCTACCGCATTAACATGAGAGGATGCCTAGAAAAACCGGCCTAACTGTTGCAAACGTACTAGAGATCGGTGCTTGCAGGACTTACGAAAGGTTTGCTGCACAAAAGGTTTTATATTTTTTTTGGGGTTTAACCGATTCTTTTTTTATTTTTGTAACAACTGTTAACTTTTTATGTTATTCCGTCTTATCCAATTTTTTGGGCACCGCAGGAGCATTTCGAAATTTGTTCGCTTAAAGAGAAGGAAAGTCCAAGTCCTGGGTTTGAAGCCGGACATACTATGATAGGCAGAATAAAATAACAATTGAAAATGCGACAGACAATTGATTAATTTTGTAATTAAGTAAAAATTTAGTAATGTAGTCATAAATTAGTAATTTATTTTCTATAAGAGTTTTTTTAACAGTTACTCTAACATGCCCCTAAACCTGCGTGCATTCTGCAGGCATCCGTCCGCCCTAAACAATTTTCGATACTTTTTGATAAAACTGTGTCCCAACGCCGCTGTCAAGAGGTAGCACAGTTGCTGTCAAGAGAGTGGCTTGTGCAAACAAAGCTCAAATAAGGGGCAACTTGAGTGATTGGAAAAAGCTGTATTGAATTGAACATGACAGACTAGTTCGAAACTTGATGCTTCTCTTATTCCAATTACAGACAATACAAAGAGAACAAAAAAAGTATAATGCATCTCCTCCTTTATCTGCACACATACTTATGGGCATATGACCTGTATACACCTAGGAATGGGGTCATATACGACAAAATGTTGGACCAACTACGGCAGGTACATGTGTATTTAGGATCATTTTGTTTCCAACTATTAACTTTTAATATAGAGAAAGCCTCTACTCGTGAAAAAGACATATGTGCACTAAGAAAATGTTTATTTAACTGGGGCCCCTCCGCTACCAATCTAGTGGGTCTTGCAAGTCCGTCGATACTGAGAAAAAAAGAACATTAGCTCGTTCTCATTGTAAGCAATTTCAATTCTAAAAGAGCTCAAGTGTAAGAAGCTTGAAAAAGCCATAAATAAATATCAAACTTAAGATTTGTAACATCATACTTTTTTGTGAACAATTTCTTTTTTATTAATGAAAATAGTACGAGATGTCATTATAGTGTAATTCGCACCGAAGAAATATAGTTTTGTCTTCTTTCCACGGTTAACATGACTTGCCATTTTCACTGGTAGAGATTTCAGTGTATCGATTTTCTATTTCCCAGAGTGAACTAGGAACTATATTTCTCGTCATATTACATAATATTCTCCAACGAGTCAGGCTTTTTGTGACTCGATCCGTGAAATCAGTTGAAGAATAATTCTGGGCTTCTCTTTTCTCTTTTGAAAATAACACCGTGTGATAGAAAAGTAAAATCGTGTGAAAGGTAACAACTTTATGCGCGACAATTGGAGATTAAGCCTCCTGTTAATGACGCATATATGGCAGACATTGATAAGAGAAACAGTACTATACATTTTAGAAGAGCAGTCAGACATGCGGGAACGCTCCGCAAAGTGTTGGGTGAGGAACCTCACGGACAAGAGAGACACTCGAAAACACATTTTTCATTGACTTCATGAGCGATTCGAAACGGACATGAACTTCTTGCAAGATATCAGCACGTGCGGCAAGACTTGATTTGTTTAGTAGAATCCGGAAACAGACAATCATAGTGTTAGAAAACTCTCCCAGTAGCAATAGCTAAAGTGGCATGTCAAGAACTGTGGAAGTGATAAAGTGACGAATGAAGGATTTGACATATGAAGATCTGCAACACAAAAGAGCATTTAAATGGTATAAAGTATCAAATAAATACTTATGTATGTTTAAGGTTATAACAGTAAACCTGGCAGAAAATTTTAATTAACCGCGCTTGTGCCACCAGTCTCAATGTATAATGGACGCACCTGGTATGTACTATCGGGGAAAAATGAAGTGCGAACAGAGGAGCGCGTGGCTTGCCGTACAGGCTGCGCCACCTGGATGTGAGCCTAGGGGCGAGGGTGTGTGGCCTACTCCGATGTGTTCGCCCCTTCGCTCGGCACTCCCCAAGCTTCGGCAGTGCGCCTCTCAGTGCGCTGAAAGCCATCACCGCTATCTTTGTTGGCTCAGCGCGTGCGGGGCGAAGAAGCTCGGCCCACGCGCCGAGCAGACAAAGATAACGGTGGCAGCTTTCAGCGCACTGAGAGGCGCACTGCCGAAGCTTTGGGAGTGCCGAGCGAAGGGCGTGAACACATCGGAGTAGGCGCATGCACCCTCGCCGCTAGGCTCACTTCCAGAATGGCGCAGCCCTAATGCGCTTAGCCCGCGCTCCTGTTCGCATTCGTTTTCCCGATGAGTACAAGATGCAAGTAGTTACTCTAGCTCATGGAACACTTCTGGGCATGCATAAGTTATTATAAATATTATGGCTTAACAATAAACGTAAAAACGAATATGCTCTTCTTTTTTCCCGAAGGAATCAACGCTAATAAAGTAGAAATGATATAACATATTTGCTTCTTTCCACGTTTCTTTTCTTTTTTCTTGAGGACAAGACGCTGCTTGTGCGACCGCACAAGCTGGGTCTTTTAGATTCGTACGGTGTCATATTGATTGTCCGCTCCCGGTTAATCAAGCTGCAGTTTTACATCATTCTTATTGTTGAAAAAGAGCACGACGGGGACAAGGGCGAAAAGACAAAGAGGTGCTGCTTTTCACCATGACGTCATCGGCATCCGCATCGTCATCGTCATTATCACTGATGACGTCATCAGTGACGTCACTAATGACGTCATCGGCATCCGCATCGTCATCGTCATCATCTTTGATGACGCCATCACTGGCGTCACGTGACCCCCTCCCCCCTACCCGAGGTCACTTGCCCCCCCCCCCGTACCCCTTCCTCCTCCTCCTCAAGAGCTGTGCTCTAATTCGGCATTACAGGGAGTTGTAAACGGCTTTCACTTGTTTGTGTTTTAATTTATAAGTTTTGCTTGGCATGAAATCAGTGTTAATTATATTTTATAATATGCTATTTAAATTCACAAAAAGTATAACCTTTGTAAGTATGTCGAGAATAAGCTGTGTGTAATGATTGATTTAATAAGCGTCTGGGGTCATTCGAAACAATTTTGTTCGTCCATGTATGTTATTGATATGTGACAAATGATACGCAGCGTCCTATACAACACAAATATGCACGACGTCCACCCAATGCGGAGCAGGCCCATCGTAAAGTATTTGTGTGATATTGCTTGAACACTGGATTGGGGCAAAACGACTGTACGGCAATACCATCGGGATATCGAACAGTTACGCAAAATTGAGCAATATTGGAACCGAGTTTCAGCCGACACAGGCACTACACTGCCAAGCATCGCCGTGTAGTTTGGGAACGCAGATGGTGAGGTCTAACCATCGTGTTTCCGACGCTTATTTAATTTAGGTTTTCTTTTGGAGTGCGTGAAAGAGCACTTCTGTGGCACACCAGAGATATGCCAAACTTCGGCAGGCCTCTGGACTTTCTTTAGCAAATTTGGCACTTCTTTGTCACTCCAGTGGCTAGCTAGAGAAGAGCCAAACTTCGGCATGATTCGAATTCCTAAATTAGGATTTACTTTGGCAGTTATGGCTCAAGTCTGGCACTTACTTTGGCACAACTCTGGCAAACCAGAGAAAAGCCAAACTTTGGCTTATCTGTAATAATCAAATTTGGTGTTGCTTTGGCAGTTATGGCTCCAGTATAGCAGTTACTTCGGCACCATTGTTGCGGACCAGATAAGAGCCAAACTTTAGCATGTCTGAAATACCCAAATTAGGCGTTGCTCTGGCAGTTTTGACTCTAGTATGCTGCAAATTAGGCACTCTTGTAGCGGACGAGAGAGAAGCGAAACTTTCGCATGTCTGAAATACCCAAATTAGGGGTTTCTCTGGCAGTCCTAGCTCAAGTGTGCGACTACTTCGGCACTCGTGTGGTGGACCAGAGAAAAGCCAAACTTTGGCATGTCCTAAATACCCAAATTAGGCGTTGTTGTGGCACTTTGGCTCAAGTATGGAACTACTTCGGCACTCCTGTAGCGGACAAGACAGGAGCCAAACTTTGGCATGCCCTAGTACCGCCCAACTTGGGCCATAGTTGGGCAGCGTACTTTGGCACTGATGAACGCAATGTGCAAAACCTAACTGGGCCAAAGTTTTGCCCTTAATTGTGCCAGACCTTTGCCCAAGTTGGCATTTTTTTGGTGTGCTACCTGGGTATTCTGATATATTTTGGCAAGAGCCTGGATATTTTGACCCTAATTCTTCACAAAAAGTTTCAGAGTTAGGCTCCTGTGTTTAGGTTGCTCGGCTGTCATCTGGCGTCTTTTTGCAAAACTTTCCAAATGAATGCCAGCGTAAGGCTTTGTTCGCTGGCAGTTCGGCTGTCATCTGGCATATTTGGGCCAGCTAGCCAAACAAGTGCCAAAGTTAAACATGACTTCTTTTAATTAGGCTATCACCTGGCTTCTGTGGGCCAGAGCGGCCAAACAACTACTAAAATTAGGATTACTGCCGGGGAGAGCGGCTCCCATATGGCATCTTTGGGTCAAAATCGCCAATCAAGTGCCGAAGTTTTTCTTCATTTCAGGGTTGGGCAGTTTCGCGATGAAATATATCTCGATAGTATTTCAGAAATACAATTAGTATCCGTATTTTTTTATCCCAATACATTTTTTCACCAGTATTTCTATTTCTGTATCGAAATACATTTGGAATGTTTCTTTGTATCGCGATACACTTAAAATGAAATGGATTTCGTTAATATTTAAAAAAATAACCCCATCCACGGGGAAAAAATCTCCGAACTTTTTTTCATTTCTTTTAACTTCTGAGGGCCCCAGGTTAAAAAAGCTGCATGAGCATTGTGACTATTCTGACCCAGGTTCCTTGCGATTCGCGAAACTATTTGACTATGCGTACTCTTCACTCTTCAGAGAAGTGTTGCGTAGTCAGGGGCTCGAACCAGTTTGTGCATCAGAGTGAACTAGGAGCATCTTCTGCCACAGGTCCTTAGGTAGGGATTTCATAAATCCTTGTTTGCTGACAGCTAATGCCCGCTGCTAACCGTATCTCTTGCCTTTGCGTACGCTTGTAATAGTAATATAGACTCACGCAGTAAAGTTCAACACATATCCGAATGCGCGTGCGCCCGTTATATTGCACGGCTCCAGGATAAGCCATCAATCGACGTAAACGTGACCCGTTGCTCTGGTTATCCGATACCCTGGAAGGAGTCCAGAAGTGATCTCGTTGTGCCGACCCAGGCTTCGTTCACCTGCCACTCGTCTTAGCGCGCTGTCTTTCGGAGAGCTCGCACCTTTGCCGGAAAACTCAGGTCGCGCTCAACGAGGGTGTCTCTTTGGATGACGCTAGGCGAAACTTGAGAACTGCCATCCATGCGTCATAGCATTGGCGGATCGGCAGGAAGGACCGTCACAGCAACGATACCACGGTATCGTTTTTCAACTGTAAAGAAGATAAGGTATCTGCTCCAGGATGCTTCAGGTAGTTCACTATTCTCGAAAATTCAAAATGCAACTGCCTCCACGATTTTTAAAAAGGTCCCCTACAATCACAGTACGTATTGTCCTTTCATACACCAGCGCGGGTAAAGTTTCATGTTCAAGGCAACACCAACAGATAAAATAATACCAGTTCATTCCGCCGTGACGTCCTTTGATCACTTTTGACAAGGGCGCTCTTACTGAGCAGAAGCGTGGTGACGTTTTGATCGGATTTGGGGTGACATAAGATTTACTTAGAGGTCGATGTCTTTTCGCATCACTCGTCACACTGACAGGATGTCAAGAACATTTTAGTACAACGTTCCGATACCCCCGATAAAGATGCTTGATAACGATAGGATGCATGTGCATAGTAGACGGCAGATTATCGGCCATCGTTATTGAAGTCAGCGGACAACCTACTAAAACCTCTGTTATCTCATTGTTCGTCGTTACGCTAATTGTGGTCGGGTCGATTATCGTAGTGCATTTTATCGTTGAGTAGGACTCTGTCAGTGTCCGTCGTCGTAGTTATGGTCGTCGTTGCATCGGTAATTGTGGATTTAGCCTTCGCTGTTTTGTATATCGTAATAGCGCCGGTACCCATGCCTTTAAATGTTGGTGAGGCTGAATGAATGCACGTGTCCACCAGTGCTAGACAAAATCTCGTTATAATAAAACTAGGCTTTTCTTCGCAGTTTAAAATGCCTTCAAGTTCATTTTCAATATTGACGTCATGCGTCTACATTTTTCCTGTTGGACATCATAAGGTGAAATAGAGCGAGAACGTCCCTTAATTTCCACCTACTACTGGCAGCCGCCCGACACAAAATGGCCCAGCAGCTTCTCCGACGTAAAAAGCCTGAGGAGTCACATGATCTCCTCGATTGACTCTTTACGACATACATTGACTAAAAATACTTTTTTTTTTGCAATAAAGTAGATCCTGAAGGGTGTCGTGTTTGCATCCACCATATAGAAAGTATTACCAGAAAGTTGAAAGTGTTTACACTGTATACATATATATTGTTATACGTTAGTTTCAATCCACTTATGCTAAATAAATGTAAAATATTCAGCACTTTAAACGCCTTTTCTTTTGTTCTACAGTTTTGCATAAATTTCAATTTATTAAAAAAAAACGTTTGGTAACCGGAGAAGAGGAAAGGCTCACGCGGTGTTTTTCCTATCATGATTTTAATGGCCAATGCAGCTGGGGCTGGTTTTCTTCTTTTTTTTTACTTCAAAGATGTATTTTATAGAACACTGAGATTTTTTTCATGACATAAAAGGGACACAATTTACTTCAGTTTTTAGCTTAAAATAGAAAGAACAAGTATTTATTTTTCGAAGTTTTGTATTTATAGTTGAGTTTCCCTGTCATCTCGGTGCATATCTAGTAAATAAAAAAGTTGGTTGTTGCCATATTTTTCTAACGTTATTTTTCTAAACAATAGCAGTGTGGTCCTCCTTAAAATGACTACAATGTCATACAATTCATCTGCGCAAAAGAAACATTCACTGCATTTTGTCTCACAACTGCATGCGTATACTGTAAATTTCATTCATATTAACCCACAGCTCTAAAAGTGTTGACCCTTTTGGGTAGTGTGGTCCCTTCAACTGAGTTTGATGAGTGCAGTGGTTTCACCTATACAATTAAAACGGCACTGCAAGCAAAAAAAGCTATGAGGATTTTTGACGCCATTTAAGTACTCTTAAAGGGTACGTTAGGCCCTTTTAAACTCATCGCCGAATATCTCATAACCCTTAAAGATTTCTTTAAGGGAGCGTCGAAACATTTCAGAAATACTGGTGGGTTCTATTTGTTGGCTTTTAAAACGAAAGCGAACAAAATAATGTTGTGTAGATTAACTGAGCGCCGCATAAGTTACGCCTGGGATACCAGCCGATTGGGTGGACGAAATATATGAATGTCTTTTTCTGGCATAACCTTCATTTCATTATTAACAAATGAATGATTTGAGTTTAGGGCTAAGAAATAGCATGCTGGCAAAAGGAAAAAGCATGGGCATTCTGAAAATGATTTAGTTGAGTAGTTAAATCCATGACGTTTTTCTTTTTGACAATATCTTCAACGTCCGACTGCGCAACAAAATCGGCAATAAAGACGGTTATTGCCAGATGTTTTTTATAGGAATTATTTTATATTAACTCAGGTCGACTCTACTTCAGGTCAAGTCTCGTTACTTCTTCATGCCGAAAACTGTAGGTTTTGCTTCAAGAAGTTTTTAGAGCGCTGCTCTTAGGCGCCTGTTTCCGACATCAAAGGTGTCGCCATCGCCGTCGTCGTAATCCCGCGTTGCATTATGGGACGTTTCCGAAAATGAATTCGCATGCGACGTCACGTGTGACGTTTCGAGGGTCACGAGGGGGGAGAAGGAGGAGGAAAGAATTTGTTGCGCTAAATTAAGCGGAAAAATTTTTCCGCTAGATGTAGCAAAAACATTTCCCCGCTAAATTGAACGGAAAAAATTACCCTCTAAAATTAGGGGATAAAAATGCCTCCAAGATTTAGCGCAAAAACTTTCCTGCTAATTTTGGCGAAAAAACTCCCGCTAAATTTAGCGAAACATTTCCGCGCAGAGTTCAACAGAAAAGTTCCGCGCTTAATTTTAACGGAAAATTTCTCCGCTAAATTTAGCGGAAACAATTTCCCGTAAAGTTAGCAGAAAAAAAGAAACCTGTAAATTCAGAGGCAAATTTTCAGACTAAATTTAGCGAACATCTCCCCGCAATATTTAGCGGAAAACTTTTCCCGCTAAGTTAAGATAAATTTTTCTCGCTGTATTTACCGAAAAAAGTTTCGGCTAAATTCCACCTACTTTTTTTTTGTGCTGAATTTAGTGGGAATAATTCCACGCCCAATGTTTCCGCTAAATTTAATGTGGATTATTTTCCCTCTAAATTAGGCGGAAAATGTACCGAAAAGTTTCCGTCAAATGGGAGGAGAGCAGAAGAGAAGAGTACGGAGGGGCATACCCTCCGCTCCGTACCCTCCCCACCATCTTCTCAATAACTGCTCTCTAGTTCGGCATAACAGGGAGTTGTAAGCGTGTTTCCCTTTTTTATATATTTTTAATTTCTTCTAACGTATCAAAGTTTTTTGCCAATGCGAACTAAACGCGAAGTAAACAAAAAAAAATTCTCTCCATATAACGAGCAAGTTTTTTTTTCAAGTATTGCATATAATATACAGAAGAGAATGGAAACATTCCTTCCACAACTTAGCATTAGATAATGTTCATTCCAGTGTCTAAAACTTGGTATCTCCATTTCATCTGCTTAGCGCTACTGAAAGGAGACATTTTTTTGCCTATTTTCATTTCAGATAGTTTGGTACTACAGAAAAAAAATATATAGAAACAGACAGTCAATACGCGTAGGCACAACTAGACGTGGTGTTTGGATAGAAGAGCATCAAAGGGTTTTGAGATATATCCATGTTGCATATAAATCTGTCCATATCAAGTTACAAATCCATTGCTCATTGCAAATACGCTTAGAGGATGTCGTCAAAATTCCTGAGACCAACCCAACCAGTTCACTAATATATTAAACTCTTTACATAACGCGTACGAATGAATATATATTAAAGTATCTTTGACTATCGTGCACCAAAGCTTACGTCGGATATATAGATTACAGAGATATGGGTTAAAGAGAGATGCTCAACTGCGTAATATATAGGGATATATCACATCAAGCGATCTTAGCGCGTCGTATACCTAAACTTACTTAAACTAGCTTGCTTCTGTACGTTACAGAAACATAACATTAATAGAATATCGCGTTAACACGAATCTGTGCATTCGTCATATTGTCACTAAAATGCTTATTGTGCGCTCCTATTTCTCGGGTTTACTTTTTGTTTCAGGCTAAGTCCAGACGGCGATGTAAAGGAAACAATCAAGTAGAGTCAGACGTCCTAGTCCCTAGGTCTTTCCTGTTTATGATTTCTTCAGCGATGATAGAACACGTACAGAATCATGACAAAAACCCTATGAATGTGATTTTGAAACTATATTATTAGCCCCATTATCTCAGAGGATCGTCTTCGCATGAACATAAGGTGAAATGAGGTTTAGTTGAATGCCGTGGGTTTTCACATGATTGTTCACGATGGTTGCAGAGAATGTTTACACGCATACATTGAAACTTTTTTTTATATATTTTGCAGCTCTTTCCACGTTGATGGAATCATAATACGGACGCACCTAGAACGGCGACATCATTTCGACCGGTGTATGCCGTATGACGGGACCAAGTGTATTTGAACAAAATTTAAACCTCTATGAGGTTGCAGTTGTAAGACAATTGTTTTGTGTTGTTTTAATAGTGTTGATAATCAGACAAGTGTTATTTGCTGTCTTTCCTCGGATACTTTCCTGAAATAGCTCTTAATATTTAAGGAGATAAGGTTTTGCAGTGGTGACTTGAGAAAAAAAAACTTAATTTAGATTAATTTTGCACAAGTTCCAATATACGAGTTAAAATATTGCAGAGCCCGAACGGCTTGAATTTCTTTTCTTGTTTCTGGCATTTATGGTCCAACAGTCTTGGGAGTATTAAACAAAATATTGCGCGACTGCAATTTTTAATTTATATATTATTTAAATATAGTTTTTACAATTTTTTTTACAATATTGCCTGATGCCAAGTAAAAATGAATGCACAAACACATTCACCAAAAAATATATATATAGAGATAAAAAGCTTTGGTCGTGCAAATATGGACATCTACACATAAGCGCAGAGCTGGTGAGTTCAGGTTCGTGAGAAACTGCTGCCGAAACAAACACCCGCCCCTGGATTCTTCAAAAGGAAGAAATAGGCCATAATTAAACGGATTGTGTTGCCTGCTCTTCGTGCTTCGGTGGATTCCTCGTGAAGCTATAAAGTCAATTAAACGAAGTTATTACCAAACGGTTCTCTACAAACGATCAGTCGCAGCGAATGACACCTATCAATAATTGGAGTCATGTAGCTGTCGGAACATTTTGCGATTTTCCATCATGTAAAATAATAACACTGGCCATATGGGGAGCACTCTCTAGCTCTCCCCGATCATAGCAATATTGTTTTCTTAGGTTCACAGAAGACGAAAATATATTATTAGTAATTACTTTGCAGCGCGAACACTACAATTTGTGTAAGTGTACCATTAAATATGCTGAAGGTTTGTTTTTTTAGATTGTATATTTAAAGTAAAAACTCAATCTACAGGCTTAAAGTTCAACGACCATTTAGGGCAATCAACTTTTCCCACGCTTCCACCTCTCAGTCCTCTTGTCATTTCCACTGTTGCCTGATTCCTTCTTCCCCTGCTCCGCTAAGCCAACCCCTGCTCCAATAAGCCCACGGCGGCTACGCCATAGACCCTAACTAAAAAAAAAAAAGGATTATGATACAAAAGTGCAACACCAACATGATTGACAAGCGGCCTTGAGTCCGTGTGTTACAATGACGTTTGCCTCAGTCAAGGTTTTTAGTCAGCGTGCTCGGTACAGGTATATCTGGATATGTTCCGCTTGCAGTTTTTCTTTTTTCTTTCTTCGATGGCCAGGGGAAAAGGGGCGGGGGAAAGGGGCGATGTTGCTAAATACGTTTGAAAGACTGTCTTTGTTTTTTGGTGCTTTATTTAGTTTTATCGAGGAGATATCTACGATAGTGGAACATATCGTCTGCGGAGGACAAGCTCCACGCAGACGCTTGTTCAAAAGTTGTGTGCATAAAGTTAGGTTAGCGTGTGTTCGGGCGAAATAAGTCACTGAATCCTGATAAGGGGAGCTATATGCAATTTTCTAGAGGCAGTGGCCTGTGATTGAAAGGAGTTTAACTTGCATGCAGTAAAGACCTTTTGTCCTTCCTCTCTCCCCTACCCTAGTCATCTTGTAGGCATAACCGTTATGGGCAAAGAAAACATTTCAAACAGCAAGTATATTGAAGAGGAGACAAACGAGGATGGGCGACCGTTACGCTTATATGCTTAACGTATTCTATATTGGAGCTTACGTCAAACAATGCCGCCGCCCATACAGGAAGCTCTGATATTTAGAGATTGCGACGTCGTAGTTAAATAGGTCTAGACAAGTGTCACTCTACACAGTGGCTTATCAGCAGTCTATCATCCGCCCGAAACTTAGTTCAAAGATGCGTCTGCACTCTTCCTTCCTTGTGGTCCTCAAATTTTCATACCAATGCCTTCCGGCCCAGGCTTCCGACAGCGCAGAAGATATTTAAATAAAGAGGACAATTAACGTGGAATAAAAATTGCGTTGATCAAAGAAACGCTCAGCAAAGATGCATTGCGCAGTACGAGAAACGATTTTGGTTCTTGTTTCCTGGCTCTGGACTTTAGTCTTGGAAGGTTCCTTCGCTAATCCGTCAACGTTCAGATTGTTGCGGGTCCATTAAGGGTGTGGGGCACCCTTTTGCTGGCTTATTTTGTTCACGTGCTAGCAAAATGAACCAGCCACCATCCCATCGACGCGCGCGGACTCATGCCCGACTGTTTTAGTCCCCTGTTCCGATTATTCGCCTCCCCCGCTCAAAGACGCGAGAAAAGGAAAGCCTCGCAGAATATCAAGTTTGGTCGTCGCGCTTTAATGTAATCTCGAAAAGCAAAAATTATATTTATATGCCTCCTATTTCCATATGAAAAATGTGATAAAATATCACGACCCGTTGGTGTTTTTTTTTTCTACTCAGCGCAAAATTTATTGTCATTGCACGTGCGGGAGAAAGTTTGGAGTTATTAATTCCCGTGTGTGAATGACACAGGTTCCAAAAATAAAGTCCACAGTGTCGCGCGGCAAGCGATCGCTAGCAATTAGCAGTCCTCTTTCTGACGGTGCTCCCTGGTTTCTGGGCCAAAGTGGCAAAAAGAAGGCGTGTAGCCATATTTTATATCAGTGGTAATAATGGCAATCGGACGTATAACTTCATATACTTTTTTTTAAGAGCGTGGCTTTTAGGCGCTTGTTTCCAGCTTGAGCGGCGTGGCTGTCGGTGTAACCGTGCGTTGCATTATGGGATGTTTCTCATAATGACAAAACACGTTACGTCACGTGTGACGTCAAGAGGGTCTTGAGTACGTGACGAGGGTCACTAAGATCACGAGTGATGTCACGTGGAAGGAGGGGAGGGGAGGAGAACGAAGAAGGAGGTTAGAGGAGAAAAGGAAGGAGGAGGAGTGCAGAAGAAAGGAGGAGGAAAGGGAGGAGGGGGTACAAGAGTAGGAGGGGAGGAAGACAGGGTACAGAGAAGGAAACGAGGGGCATACATTCCTCTCCGTACCCTTTCCTCCTCCTCCTCAAGAGCTGCGCTTTAATTCTGCATTACAGGAAATTATAGACGTCTTCTATTTTTTAGAATACTTAGAGGCCGCATTACCTTGTGATATAAATGGCTGAGAGGACCTCTCTAGCTCCGCCTCTACCGCGAGGTTATGACCTTCAATCACACCTTGTAGTCGCGGGCAGCATGATCGATGGCAAAGCACGCCCGCAGGAAACAAGTAGTATAAATAAGATACCCTAATCTCCTGGTTCTGTCAGTCCCTCATAGCATGCTTGACCACTCGACTACAAAGCCTGCATTTGAGACATTAACACAATCACACTTTG
>JAZHYW010040848.1:0-27683 GCA_037355805.1 Ixodes ricinus | reverse complement strand
AAAGCGTCAATCTATAGTCGGTGACAGGTCAAGAACGAAGTGGAAGCTCCTCCACCCCTTTCCACTTAAGTAGTGCGAACGTTGGAGAGGACGACCTCCTCTCCACCGTTCGCTCCGCTGAAGTGGGAAGGGGTGGGGAGCTCGCTTGTTGCTGACCTATCATCGACTATAGGCTAACAATTTAAACGGATATACGCTGAAATTTTCACAAGTTCGCACACTGCGAACTGTTGTCTCATTAAAATGATAGTAATTTTCCCTAAATTTGAATAAAGTGCCCAATAAAAGTATAACACCGGCCAGGTGATCCTTTCTCAGTGGCAAAATCGCCGGTCAAAGGTTAAAAATAGATTTGCCTGTGAAGAATCAAAGCAAAAGCTCACGTAAATCGACCAGCGTATTAAAATGCCTTCGTGTGTAAATGTAATTACAATCGACAGATACGCCATGCCACAAGGCGACAATAGAAATACACAATTCGCAGCCGATATAGATGGAAGTATTGAGAAGACGTTATATGCGTGCATATATCCCGTGTTTATGACAATGGTGGAACCCTTCTCTAATAACCAGAAAGTAAGATTGAGGCTTGAGAAATTTCTTGCGATGGGATTCAGACAGTCAGTACAACTTTATTGGTGCCCAAAAAAGGGATTAGAAAGTGGTGAGGAGTCCTAAGGGTCCTTTCCCAGCACCCCCCCCCCCTTTCCTCAGACGACGGCAAGGATCCCCTGGACCCCGGCGGCGTCTTTGGCCAGTCGGACTAGGTCATCTTGGACCCGAGGGTCCGAGCTGAGCAGAGTGGTCTCCCAGCTCTCTTCGCCCCTGAGCTGCGTCAGTAATTTATTCGCGCACGCGCCCCTGTCTCTTACTACACTCCCACACTATGTGTCCCAAGTTCGCCTTCTGCCCACATCGTTTGCACGCGCCCGTGTATCTATCCGGGTACCACCGATTTAGTAAAGCCGGACACGGATAGGTGTTCGTTTGCAGACGTCTCCACACCGTGGCCTGTCTCTTGTTCAGCGAGTGGTGCACGGGAAGAAACCTCGCCCTCCCGTCCGTGTAGTGGTCGAGAATATCTTTAAATGTCACCAGCCTGTCTCTCCCGGACGACGCGACGGGGGCCCCAGACGTTGTGCCGGCCCGGAAGCAGCGCGTGTGCCGGTGTCCACACGAGTCTCACTCTTTCTCTCTCATTGAAGCACGTCGCACACCTGAGGTCGCGCAGAGTCTTCGGCGACACTCTCCCTTTGGCGAAGTTGCGAACCGCGCTCTGCGAATCGCACACGATCGTCCTAACGCCGGGCATGTTTAGCGCGAGCGCCACCGCCAACTCTTCCGCCGACGAGGAAGAGTTGGCGGACACGGAAGAGAGACGGACACCTCGCGACGAGGTGTCCGTCACCGTTCACCACCGCCGCTGCCACGGCTCCTCTTCTGATGTGCTCGGCCACGTCGACGTACGCGACTCCCTCCTCTTCTTTTAGCGTTCTTCCCAGGGGTTTGGTCCTCGCCTCCCTTCTCCTGGCGTCGTGTACAGGATGCATGTGCTTTGGGATGGGGGAAATCTGCAGCATCTCCCTGATGTGTGGGGGAACGTCCACTTTCTTGCCTCTCTGTGTCTCGTACCGGAGGCCGAGGCTTTCGAGGATGTGCCAAGCTGCCAGTCGCGCTCCTCGTTAGCCGTTCCAGCTTCTCGTTTGGGCCGCCAGCTTCTCGTTTGACGTCAAGTTCGGCAGCCCTAGGGCTCGCTTCTATGTTTTCCGCACTGTACATTCCAGCTTGGACTTTTCGGTCACTCCGAGTCTCATGAAGGGAACCACGTACGCCAGCCGGCTCATCACGAAAGCTTGTACCAGGCGCATAAGGTCGCCTTTCTTCATCCCATAGTTCCTGTTAGAGATCCTGGCGATGAACCGGGCGACTTGATAGGCCGTCCCTCCCAGGTCCTGTATCATCTCCCTGTTCTTTCCATCTGCCTTTATGCACAGGCGTAGCAATCCTGATGGTCTCGACCTGGGGGATGGGGTGCCCTTGCGCGAAGAGTTCGATGTTCAATTTCTCCTTCCCGCCGCGTTTGGGACTTCTGCGGAGAGCACGCCAGTCCCCTGTGAGCTACGTACTTTTCTGTACGACCCGGATCGCCTCCTGCAGTACTTCTTCTATGTAGCCGTCGCTGCCGCCTGTCACCCACAGCGTGATGTCATCGGCGTAGATGCTACGCTGCAGTCCAGCTGTCTTCTCAAGTTTCGCGGGCAGGCAGATCATCGCCACGTTGAAAAGGCACGGGTACAGCACCGATCCCTGTGGCGTTCCTTTTCCCCCGAGGCAGATGTCTTCGGACTTGACCCCGCCGACCGCCAATCTCACCTTTCTCCCTTTCAGGAAGTCGTGGATGTATATATATTCATACGTTCGCTTGCCCACGGCCAGCGCCCTGAGGTTGTCGAGGACTGCGTCGTGTGCAATGTTATCGAAGGCCTTGATCAGGTCCAGGCCCAGGATCGTTCTGGTGTCTAGGGGGGAGCTTCCCGTTCCATCCACTATCTGATGCTTCAAGCGCAGCATCACGTCCTGAGTGGGCAGATGCGGCCTGAAGCCGACCATGGTGTGCGGAAAAACTCCTCTCCTCCATGTACCTGTTCAGCCTCCTAGGACGACGTGCTTCATGAGCTTGCCGCGCAGGAAGTTAACGAAATGGGTCTAAGGGAGTCCAGCTGTGGCCTCTTGCCCGGCTTGGGGATCATTACCACCTTTGGTAATGATCCCCATTGGGGATCATTACCATTGGGCATTACAAAAACATCGCCAAAGGGCGATGGGATTTAGCTTTAGTATATTCCAACTTCTTGCATGATATGCATTGTTTCTCGCCTGACACGTGAAGTAAAGGATTCGCGTTTGATACGTCAACTTTTTTATTGATCCTCGTTTGGTACGAAAACTTGTATGAATATCCGTTTTACGCAAATATATGCAAGCGTTTTTCCTTCTAACATAAAAAAAAACATAAACGTTAATTATTACTAAATGTCGAGCACACAATTAGTTTCAGAGATAGCTAGGAATTCGATTGTGGGATATTATACAAAGCTCCCCAAGGCAACCGGATAAACTAATTATTCTAGGCTAAGGTCTTGAAAAATTAACTCTTTTTTAGTGTCCAGAATGTACAGGTGAGAAGCCTCATTTAACAATACGCAATCGATTGGTGACCACTGGTGTCTTTGCCTTGATATCCTAGTTAGATATTAAAATAAGGATAGTCATTGGATCTAATTGTTATACTATTGGTGCCTGAAACCTTCGTACGAGCAAATGCCGTTCAAAAATCTCACCAGAAATTTTATCTGTGAAATATTTTCAATTCATTGTTGAGATCTCTAATGTTTCCAGACCGGAATCCAGGGAGACAGACTGCGAGTGAGGCCCTCGTTTATAGCAGAGAGAAGCTTGGACGGCCATGTTGCACACGAACTATTTGAAATACCAGTACGGAGCGCTGAATGTACGTCAGACGCAGTTTCTTTAATTTTATATTTATTTTGTAAAATCTAATATACAAAAGATCCCTCATGTATATTAAGAGCGGCAAGCGTGAAACTCATTAACGACCCAACCACACGGGCTTTTCAAATGTCATTGAGATCGGAGGCAGGTAATGAATGGGCGAAGGGCGCATGCCGAAGGCAAAGTGCGAAGCGGAGATCTCGGCGCTGATATGTCGCTCGCATGTGCTAGATTTCACTATACATCGTTTCACCTTAGGTTCGATCGCAGCCACCACAACAAAGCTAGTTGGGTCAATTAAGCAGTGAGAGAATGCAGCACCCTGAAATTTTTCATCTTTACATGTGCGCTCTCGTCTGCTAAACTAATCAACCGCAGTGAATGCACACTCAACTTGCGCTTTTAGTATTTGTGTGTGTACTTGTATGTGGTGTAACCTTGACTACCCTCGGTAGTTTGGTGAAACGATGTATTGATGCCGACTGAAATGTCAGTGGGCCACGGACACGATTCTCAGAAATATGAAAACGTCCAGAGGTTGCCAATATATTTTTAATGTTTTTATTACCTATCCTGCAATATGATTATTGGTTCAAGAATAGCATCAATACAATATGTGTGCTTAAATGCTCCGTTTGATACGCCTTTTCTCTTTGCTTGTTGTTTTAATCCTATTAAACCGAATATAGGTGCAATGAGAACTACATACAATCCCTAATTTTAGGATCGGAAGATCAAATATAATGTGAGATATAATGGCGAGGAGTAAAGACGAGGACTAAATGGAGCAGGAATTACCCCTGGCTTTATTAATATTTCTATTACATTTCGTAATGCATTCTTGTAAACTAAGCAGCACACTCTCACTGTCAGGTTATATGGCGCATTAATCATAATAAATTATACAATATTCAGCTGTAAAATGCCGCCTGAGAGTCCACTTCGGTCCAGCGCCCAATATTAGCATTATCCGTAACTTGTTAATTCTGAGAATTGTACGCTAAGTCCCCGGTTGGACCGGACAAGCGCCCAGGTCTAGATTAACCCTCTGCTTTCACTGAAAGCAAAGCGGGCGCTCCCCTTGGTTTCTACGGCATATAAAATCTCAGCAGATTGATCTGAATAAATTAGAAATAAAAAACAAGTGAGCTTACTTAGTTCTACATGGAGAAAACTAAATCTGTGTAGAAGTGCTAAATGGCGATTATTAACAATCTAAACTGTTTTTTAATTTTGCTTGCTGGATCAAGCTAAGAAGCCACCAACACTTAGGATTGTGCAATATGCTGGAATCCATTATAAGCGGGATACAAGGATAACTGATGACAAATAATATATAAGTTAAAAGTGTTGGGAAATGCCCTTTTCAAGTGTGGAATTATCACGAAGCCTACTTTCTATCGATTTAGCTATATCTGCGCTGCGACGAAAACATTGTGATAAAAATGATATTTAATACCAAATATAGTCAACCAGTCGCCTTGCTATATACTCTTAATTCAGTTGTTATGAATACGGGTATTGAGCACAACGTAGTATTATCCCAAAATAACGGGAGACCTAGTACTCTTTCAGCATGTATGATGAACAAAACATAAGATCTATCACGTAAAACGCATTCGCAGAAATTGTGTTTAATGCTGATGTTCACCTTTTGGCAGACGAGAATCCAGATAAACCCGCGTTCCAAACTCGCCATTTGAATGGAGTCTTGAAATCTCGGCTTTCTGCTGAGGCGCAAAAAGGTAAATGACCAAATGTAAACTTCATTTATCAAATTTTAGGTTGTATCCGGCAAATTAAAACAAACTTTAAGTCGAAAGACCATTGCGGGCGTACTTTATAATTCACAACCATGCCTTACGATCATATGACCGGAATACTAAATCAAATGGTAATTGGGGTTTTACCTTTATTACTAGAGTTATAATTACTAACGGTTCTTCACTGAAACGTACTTCCTACTGAAATTAAGGGCTGCTGAAATTCGGCCAGACCAGTGTTCGCGTCAGGTTCGCAGCTACGGCCTTTTTGTTTTTCAGTATTAGTACAAGACATAAAGGAATTAATATAAAAACCTGGAGCTTTTAATACTATACCGTTGTCAAAAATACGGTTACGTATACACGAGGACATAGTTACCTAAATCTGATGTTAAATCTTTCATTATCACGAATAAGAATTGATAAGGTGACAAATGACTGAACGAAACTAAGCGTTTAATGGCGACAATTCGTGCTCAAAACGATATCGTTGAAGGCTAGCATCGCAGACGTCAATGACGGAGTAACAGCAGGATCGAGCGCTGGGCCGAATCAGACTCCGGCTCGCCACAGCGGAGCCCCTTATGTACACGCGTGGGCTTCTGGAACAATCGGCGTAAAAAGTTCGGTGCGTAGAACATTCGGACCTCGAATAAGCAACAGGGTTCTCGAATTCCCCAGAACGCGACAATTGCAGAAATAACAAAAAGTTTCGCCCGCAATTCATGGCATGAAACCTCGGCCCATTTGCGAGGGAGCCAATCACGATAACCATTCGGCCACGGGCGCGTGGCAATATCAAACAACTATTTACAGTTAAGGTATTTCATTGTAATACGTAGAAGAATCTCGCTCTATATACCACGTATAAATAAATATACGTTGTTTGTGTTCCAAAACCCAAAACACAGCAATTGATTTTTACTTCACGTCACATTTATAAAATCTCCTTTATTTTTTGTTAACATTACATTTTCTGTGATATATAATACTTCGTTTCTCCCGAATACAGAGTGAAGCCGGCGCTACGTGAAAGTTGGGCCAATTAAGCATTGCATACGCGCAACGTCATGGCATTTATATTGTTTCTGTGCGTGTCACACCACCGCATAATCGAATCAATCTCAATATATGTCCGTGAATTCGGTATTTTAGCCTGTGGGTTGGTGTTTTTGTCCGTTGGCTGCGTTCTGGCGCTATAGTAAAAGAAAGTAGGTATATGAGATTCAGCCAAAAGTTTTCATCTTTTTCTGTAGCAAATGCAAAGCGATCTAAAGAGGGCAAGGAACGCTTTGGAGCATGAAATAGAAGTTAATAGAACTTTGAAAGCTTCGCCTCTCTAAACAACACACTTCGAATATGTCGCGCTTTTTCGTATTTTTATAAGATCTTCTTTTCCATCAATTTGTTTCGAAACTTTTATGGCAATCATTGTACAAACTCGCGGTTGAGGCTTGACTGAAGCTATATGTTTGGGTTAATTTGGTTCCTTTTTCGCAAAGTACACGATTACCCTGAGGTGGAGTTTGAGTGTCTGGTCTCTTTAGTTCATCCGGTATATGCAGCAATAATTTCTCTGGCACACTAGATACGTTACTAAACCTTGCATGCGTTATCTTGTTTTGTATATCCTTTCTGTATTAATTGTATACCTTTTCCAGAACTATTAACAATAACCCCAGGAGGTGCATATAATGGTCGACACCGACCATGCCTGCCAGTTCGACAGTCGGAACAGAACGATAGATTATCTCGCTGTATTTTTCGCATTTGTGATTATCAACCTGGTGTTTACTTAGAAAACCTTTGTAAGAAACGTTGCTTAAAGGCCTGCTTCGGTTACGAAAACCCGCATAGTTCATATGATCACAGTAGCGTCAAAATCTTAGAAACTAAATTCAAAGGAATGCTGAAACTAGAAAGATCTACACCAAATTACTGGATATGTTAGTTAAGCTGTAGTGATATTCAGAAGCGTCCCTTGATATTGAATGGCAACACTTGCATTCCTGTAAAGTGATATCTTGTCGGGTTTCTCATCTGGATATTTGTTCATCTCAGACACTCCTTTTCCAGAGTATAAATTTAATCAAAGGCAGCATTGCGATCATTCATTTTTGTTTACCTGCCACCATATCAGCCACCTTAGCCATTACGTGGTATAAATAAAGGTGGCGTAAGGCGATACATAATTCAAAATATTCCTCGTCGCCGGCACCATTGCTCCAAAATGGCTGAGTATAACTGAAGTAAAGCAAGGCTAGGTGAGGACAAGGTAATCGAGAGGAAAATCTCGTTACTGTAATATACACAGGGGGAGTCAAATGAAAACCTTAAATTATTTTTGTTTCGAAGTGTATTCAACATAAGTGGTACCTATCTGCATAGTTTTGCAAAAAAGTCCCCATGCCGCTAAACGAAAGTGTTCCAGTGCTTAATCAGTGCGTTAATCCCTATAGAAATATTTCGTTCACTTGCAAAGTCTATCATGCCGCACCAATTACCCCACTTTATAAGATCGGAATCGTGTTCACCCTATTGGCTCCATGAGTTGCACGAAAATGTAGCAATCACATGAGGTGAGTACCATGGCTAACGCTAACAAGTGCTGTTATTTATGTACTGTGACTCAGCGATGTTTTATTACTATATGGCTTTAACTGCTGCAATCAACTTTGATGTTTCCACTCCGTAAGTCTGACGAGTTGAAGAGAGTTCGTCACGTAACTCCCGCGGTTTGGGAATCTCCTTGACCATTAGTACACTTGGTGGAGTGACAAACATAAATAGATAGCATACTGCAAGTGAGGCGGTATCATTTGCGCTGCTTATGTGACGCTACGCTCGTTGCCTGCACCGTGGTAGTGTGGTGAGATCTGTTGGACACACCTTTAATTACTGGTAAGAATGTTGCCAGCTTACATGACCATGGCACCATATTTTGAATTATCACTACCACAGTTCGAAAAGTTTTCCTTTGACTTGCACTCGAATATGACTTGAGAAAAAAAGACTGAATGGTTTATGCGATGTAATGTTTTTAATCTTCAGTGAGTGTTACGATCACAGTTTAGTGCATTTGAAGGTCTCGCGGACACCTATCTATGTGAACTTTCTTTGTTGTGTCCGGAAACGGGTCATGCTTTGGCTTCTGTGCGCGTACTTTTATTGAGCATGAACGCATAATCCTCCCAGAAATGTTAAGTTCTGACATTGCTTTTCAGGTGAACATGAAATTCAAGACACTCTTAAAGAGTAGACTGGGTGTACAGCTACGTGTTAATGCAACTCACAATCTTTAGGGTATGTAAGTCTATTTTAAAATATTTCTTTGTAAAAGCCCTCATGCTTAGAAGACAACATTTGTATTTTATTGCATAAATAAAAAATAACTTGCTTGCAATATTACATTGTACTGATAATAATAGGCATTTTGGTTCTGTAGTAGACTGATATTGCGTTAATTCTATTATATAATCAAATAGAACCCCCTTCTTTATCTTAACGGTAAAATGGTTTAATCAGAATTGGCGCCTCTTCATTTATTGAAACATCTAAACAAACGAAGCGTACACGTCAAACTCATGTTAAGTTTAGAAAGGGCTGTGGCCACTACAACCGTAGTAATATGTTTACATCGCTCTACTTTGCAAAAATATCTCCCACACATCTCGGTCTTGCGTAACGCATAGATGACGCATGCACCTCAAAGTTCTCACCTGAAGGCTGTACCAACTCTCGTTGTCAGCTGAAAAAAACCAGAATGCTTAGGCGGCGCTTTAGGAGCAACGGGTGCGAAGATATACTGCGTGCTATTTTACTCGAAATCCAGTGAGAAGATGAAATTCAAATGTTAACGCCGAAGGTTATGCGCACTGAGCATCAACACAGGCATGTCGGTACGAGGGGGCATGATCGTGAAGCTATGTGCTAAGCACTAACGCATAAAGCTCTGGCAGGATTAACGTCCTGCTGCTGTGTCGTGTTATATTGATGTGTATTACCGCTACACGAGATAACCAGCTCGCCATTATATTTGGTGTTAATGATGTCTCGTGTGCTGTTTACATATTTGCTTAACGCTATCTCCGATTGCAGAACGGAAAAAGAAGACTGTACAAAAGCCCGATAACCGCCAAGACATTATGCTGATGAAAACATTGAAAAGATTGGAATATTTTCGTTGGAAACAATACACAGGAGTTTGAAAAGGACGACTTATGTACTATTAAAAGGGTATGCCTGCATGTAAATACTTTAATATGAACATATCGTACGGACTTCCAATGACTGCATAACGGACGCCGCATGGCTAGTTCCATTACCTGAACTAAATCTTTATTTACGCCTACACCTCAACCGGTGTTAAAAAAGCTTTAATAATTCTGGCAGTATTACTGCAGACTCCAGACAATATTGCTCATGATACTCGCCACCAAAATACTACTGCGTGTACAAGAAAAAAAGGTCGGACAGTCCTCAGTTGAACTCCTCACCCTTCAAGTCCTCACTCGCGAACTCATGCACTCGCTGAACTCGCCGAACGCATGAACTCACCGAACCCACCAACTCATTCGCCTCACCGAACTCACGCACCTCACCGAACCCATCAGCTCACCAAATCTCATGACCTCATCGGACTCACCGACTCGCAAACTCACCGTACTCACGAACTCATGCCCCTAACCAAACTCACAAACTGTAATCTCACGCCGCCCATCGAACTCACTTACTCACCGACTTCACTACGCACTCACGAAGTAGTTCTCGCCCTCACCGTAGTCGCGGTGCTGGCGCTCGTGTTTCGTGCGGGTTGCGCGGCTCTACAATCCCGCCACGGTCGTTGCCGTGTTCCGACGTTCCGGCGCCAGCCGTCTCACGTCGCCAGACAAATTAATGTTTTCTCTTTTTGTTTGTTTCCGCTTCGACACTTTAACGCTGACTGGCCGAGCGCTTGAGGAGAGGCGCTCTGCTGGTGGGCTATAAAGGCGCATCATCGCGAGTTTCGTGAAGAAGTATTTTACGGTGTGTACTTGTTTGTAGCATTCGCGACAGCTTCGTACTAGGGGACTGTCATGTTTGCTGGGCATCAAACGTCTCCAGTTGAAAAAAAGAAATGGCGCAGGACTTCCCAGAACAATTGTCGCTTTCCCGACAGGCTTGGTGGCGATGTTTGCTCGTTTACTTGTTGCCGGATAAACTCCCCAACGAAAAATAAGAGATACAACAGCGCGAGCGCACTGCTTGTTTAGCTGCTCTCCGTCTTTTGCGACTACAGGAAACCTTTTTACTTAGCTGAGGCCAAGGGTTTACGCACGAAGAGCATTCTGAGGGCATCGACAAGGCATTTACGGTTAACTATTTATTTAAAGACGTCTACCTTTCGCCACGTAACCACGCTCTCGTTCATACCCACGCGCAAGAAGGGGTATGGTAATGCATGGGAAGTGGATATTTGCTTCCGGTGAGCTGGTAGCTCCTACCGAACTCAGCTTTAGGGGAACGAAGTCTAGTACCGTCGCGATCACGTGGCACCGTGGATCTGTCTTGTCTGGGTTCGTTAACCGTGGCCTTCCAGCAATGCCTTCACACGAAAGCTTTTTCCTTCTTCGCCTTCCGAGCCCGCCTTTTGCGTCTGCAGTGTTCCTCGTACGAGGCTTTGCGCTAAGATCGCCGTCGTTTGTTTTGCTTTGATGTCTCACGACATTTCACCATACAACATATCTTTTTTTTCCTCTTTTTTTCCAAAAGCTCGCAAACCAACTGTCAGAACTGGAACAAAAGTAATTTCAGAATGATTTAAGGTTCTTGATATTACAAGCTTAAATAATTAATTACACTAATTAATTACCAGCATAAGAAACTGATTCAATATACTACTCATTACCACAAAAAGTGATCAATTATAGGCATTTCATTACATTAATGTAATTACCTTCATTTCTGCTTATAAGCTTGTTTTTGTTTCCTCTATCAGTTCGGTAGTAAAACATTTTGCGAGCATATTTTTTTTTTAATTTTCTCATACGCTTTTCAGATGCGACCTTGCTGATATGAATGATAAAGAAGAACTCAACCTGGGAATAACGGGTGAGTGACATTTGGTGTGATCGGTCTTGTTTGTTTATCGCTGTTCTCTAGTTTCAATGTAATTTTAGAGAACACTTTTTTTAGTATGTATAGTGTTTGGATGTTATCTGAACCGTATGTGACTGCTGCTGTCTTCGTTGATGCACTAGCAAAATAAGGTTTCACCCAGGTTTTAATAATTTTTATATTTTGGTGAGTTGGCGGAAATATTGATGACAGACAATGAAACAAATACACACTAATATGAATACATTTTCACGCGATCCGTTTTACTGTATTGCACACAATAATAATCAAAAACGTGGCGCTAGGTTTGCTTGTAGCAGCTTAATAACTACACTACATGAGGACAATTCACAGTATACTATTAAATACCTGTTTAATCACAACATATTTTTATACAAGAAAATTCATGTAGCTCGGTACTTTACAAAATGGGAGATTAAACTGATCTGATAAATTATAGAATAGTTTTTTTCTTTAAACCTTTAATAACACCTCGCGGTTTTCGAGATATATCAATGAGTGCAACCTGTTGCCGCCAAACCAATTCTGATTTTTCGCAACGCAAATGGAGCGAACCAGCACTGCTTAAGCAACATGATGTATTGTTACATATTTTGATGACAAAGTCATTGTTGTTGTCTGTCTTGTGGCATTTTTTGAGGATTTTGAATCAGCAATCCTCGACATTTTCCTTAAAAAAAAACAACGTTACCGCGGTGTTTGCGGACCGGTTTCATTGCATTTAAAGTCATGTTTCTGTAAGCGAAAGCAAGTTGTCCAGATAAACAATGTTCAAATGCTCAACTGTGATTTGTGGTGCCCGACAGGGCAGCATTTTAATGTCACAGGTTAGCCTTGTTCATAATGCTATAGAGATTCCCCTTGCAGCTAATGTTTTTTTTTTGGTATGGTATACGGATGATAATAAAGTGACTGACATCTTAAGAAACACAGATCGCAACTTATTATTTTCACTTTCCTTGCTTTCTCTTTTCTTCAGAGTTTTTTTTTTTTTTTATAGGCTAATGCCGTTGTCTCATTGTTTTGCGGAGTTATAATTATATGCTCCGAACTCACCATGATCTACATTTCTAAAGCTGTCTTTTTTTATAGTATCTCTTTTTCTGCCACAACCCTCCTATCTTATATTTGCAAGTAAAATGAAGACGTATACATTGAAGGACAGCTCAATATCTAATTTATGTAGGAAAATTAAAAAAAGAAAACTTTTAGCCTTAACATTTTGGTGAAGAAGGAAGCGGCAGCAGAGCTCTAGTTTCTGTTCTCTGGCGGTGGCTTTCCAGGGGAGCGATCTGCTCTTCTTTCGCAAAGGATCTGAAGCGCTCGACGCAGTGTAACTTTAGGCGATAACGGCCTCGCGGCGGTTGCGAAACCATTTTCGCTTGCTGCGCGCATCACCACTCGTTCTGTTCCCTGCTTTTCTTCCTCCGAGGAAATCTCGCCGCAATCTATGAGCGACGGCGGCAAGCAGACAACGGGCAAACACAACACTCTAGACAGCTACCGCCATCTACGATCGACGGCGGCAACCAGAGTGTTGTAGTCGGCCACGGGTGTCGACATTTGTTTGGTACCGGACACGATCCTGGGGAAACTTCACGCTAACACCTCCGCTAAAAAAAAAAAAGTTATTTAAGGCCAAAATGACAAATCCGCTCCCACACACCAAGAAACCATCTTAAATTCCCTCTCGCTCCGAAGAGATAGAACAGTTCAGGTGTCCGCGCGTGTCTGATTTTCTGCTAACACGATGTGTGATGATCGTTTAAACTTCCCATTCAATTAACTCGAATTACTGGCTTAGTCGCCTGTATTAGGTACCGCTTTTCCTCGAAAAAATAAGTTGCTTCTCTATTATAAACTTTGTCACTAGTATCTAAGCTACTACCATTGAATGTGTGGTTGCCTAAGCCATCTTTAAATCTTGCAGCGTATTCATTTAGTAAAATATATATATGCAACGTGCCTCAAGGATCACTAAGTTCAAAATTATTTTTACCGTTCTCGTGATATTAGAGCACAAAAATGTAAAAATGCAAGATGAGCGTTTCCTATAGACAAAAAATGGCAGACAGCTATAATTAACATAAGCCTATGTAAGCCGCCCCATTGCAAATGAAGAATTGCGCGGTTACTCTACAGTACAAAGTGAACTGGTTAGTACCTACACCTCGTTTATACTCCGGAAATGATGCCGGCATTATTCTTCCGACCTCTGTTATACAGTAAATTAACACTTCGCTCATGTTGATATACATTCGCAAACACAGATGAGCTTTGCTCAATGTGCGTTTTCATCAAAATCTATATTTGTTGCTTCTGAGTCAAGTGTTGTGCCACTGGAGATATGTTGAAACAAATTTTTGGCCAGGTTTTGTTCCTTCTCCTTACACCGCAAGGCAGTTCACCCGACGCTGAAACGGAGACTGTTCTGTAAAACTCGTAAAGCTGCCCAGAGGAAGCTTGTTTCCACAGCTCTTGAATTTGTATTGTAGCCAGGTAGAAGATTCGACGATTTGCTTTCATTGGTTGTTTGGGAAAGCGAAGTTTTGAGCACGCGCACCCTTGAAAACGCAGAAAAGCAAAAACAAATCTGATTCTACCCTTTGAACTTTCTCTTGCCAAGGACTCCACTGCTCATCAGAAGTTTTTTAAACACTTCCTCCCTGCGACCACTTGTTTGTTCGATGCGGGTAAATTTAAAATACCTACCTTTACACTCTTATAAAAAAGGGCGTTGTACTTAATAAGCATAAGTAATGAACTGCTTTCAGATATGTTACAAACACTTAGTAGCTTCGGCTGAGTAAAGAGAAGTGTTCACTACAGTTACTAACGAAGGAAAGTAGTAACGGGAAGAAGCCACTTTCACTAACCATAGTAAGAAACACTACATTGATATAAATACGCATACTAACTGCAGCGAAAACCCTAGTGGACATATAACTCAATGAATAAGATGGCGCTAGCTATTGACTAATTCAAAGGCAACACGAACGTTTGCATTGCTCGCGCGCTTAGCATTGCCTCTCCGACACTTTTTATACTAAGGACATATTACAAGCGTCATCAATTGGCTCAATTATGCGCACCAAATACAGGGATCATATACACAAACGGAGCACACGAAAACACTATCACGAACACACGATACACCACTAACAGCCTTCCGTCAATTGCTCTTTCGTCTTTTACACCCGCCAAGTTCGAGGCACACCTTTCCTGAATAATCACTTCATCAATAAATGATTTTTTCATAAATATTTTTCTGACTGATGTCAATCCTCAAAACTGGCTCTGAATAGTTTAAGAGATGAATCTCTTGGTAAAAAAACAAAAAAAGTGAAAGCCGTTTACAACTCCCTGTAACGCCGAATTAGAGCGCAGCTCTTGAGGAGGAGGGGAAGGCACGAGGGGGGGGGTCACGTGACCTCGGAGAGGGGGGTCACGTGGCCTGGGGTCACGTGACCTCGAGGAGGGGGGGGATTTTCCCCGCTAAATTTAGCGGGGAAAATTTTCCGCTAAATTTAGCGGGAGAAAATTTTCCCGCTAGATTTAGCGGGGAAAATTTTCCGCTAGATTTAGCGGGGAAAATTTTCCGCTAGATTTAGCGGGGAAAATTTTCCGCTAGATTTAGCGGGGAAAATTTTCCGCCAGATTTAGCGGGGAAAATTTCCCGCTAGATTTAGCGGGGAAAATTTCCCGCTAGATTTAGCGGGGAAAATTTTCCGCTAGATTTAGCGGGGAAAATTTTCCGCTAGATTTAGCGAGGAAAATTTTCCGCTAGATTTAGCAGGGAAAATTTTCCGCTAGATTTAGCGGGAAAAATTTTCCGCTAGATTTAGCGGGGAAAATTTTCCGCTAGATTTAGTGGGAAAAATTTTCCGCTAGATTTAGCGGGGAAAATTTTCCGCTAGATTTAGCGGGAAAAATTTTCCGGATGATTTCCCGCTAGATTTAGCGGGAAAATTTACCCATCATGCACCGCGCGGTTACGCCGACGCCGACGCCGACGGCGACGCTGACGCCGCCAAGCCGGAAGCGGGCGCCTGAGAGCTGCGCTCTAAAACATTCACGTTGTAGTTATTTGGGACGGTCGATATAGTAACAGGCTACTGCTCCCCTGCGCTTCTCTTACCCATGTTCTCCAGCAAGACAATGCGGCGTGCATGTCCATCGGCTCTTTGCGTACCTTCTGAGTTTCTTTATTCTTCAGATGCGCCCACGTACTATTATTTTCCCCCGACCTTAACCAATGACGTCGCCCGCTTTGCTGCTTCGTCAACGCGCGTTCCTTGCGTGTTCTCTATCTTGCCCGTTGATTAGCGTGCCCCTCGTTGCGTTCCGATGCGCCAAGAACGGATTCCAGAATACTCGCTTCCCGTGTACTCGTGGACAACTTTATGTTGCTCTTCAGGAGTGGAGAGCGCGCTGGTGCACAGCTTTGGCTGCACTTCAGGGGCCCTGAACTTGTCAAACACAAAGTTGGAGGACGAAAGTTCCCGGAGCTCGCTGATTGGACGTCCGCGAAAAAAGCGCCAAGTCATCGTCGCGATAGGCCAATCGGTGTGCTCCGACAACTTCGGCCCCAACTTTGTGTTTTGACGAGTTTAGAGACCTCAGAGGCACGCTCGATCCCCCATACCTTTGGCCGCGTCGCCACAGGAAGTTGTCCATCAATATAGCAATGGTTACTATACCCACTTTCTTGACTACTAACTACCACAGTTACGGCCCGTGGCGCATTTTGAGGCGCTAAACAGCTAGTAGAAAAGGTAGTAACGGCCATAGAGAGTAGTAGGAACTGCTGCAGTTACTTTCAACTTTCTAACTTAAGAAAAAGTATATTGGGAAACTTAGACATTTTGCAAACGGCAAAAGACGCAAGAGGCCCAGGTGAAACTTTGAAAGTGGCAATTACATCAAAGGGATGCTTCAACGAAATTTGAAATATTCCCGTCGTGTTCAAAAATAGGTTGAATATGATCCACAATATCCGTAAATGACAATCGCACGTTTGTATTTTGATCCTGGTGGCTGTATTTTTCGTTATAAACGGCCCACTCTGGCAAGCGCTCGGAGAAGGCCCAGCGCAATCGTGACGTAGGTCGTCTCAAGACGAGCAAAGCTACGGCGAGGCTGACGTCGAGAGGATGGCCTAGTCGTTCCAGCCACCGAAGCGGCTGCTTTTGTACGAATTTTTGAGTGACGGGTTAATCTTCTATAATCTTGTAGGGGGACAATAGCGACTTCTGCGACACACAAAGGGATTCTCGGGAAGAGGGGAGTTCCTCCCTTCCCCCTTCTCTCGTCGTGGCCGGAGGCGAGACGACCTCCGTCACTAGCTGTCAAGGTTCCTAGACGAGCATTACAAACGAGGCGTTAGCGACATCCACCAGGTGCTCTTTGCTAATCGTTTAATTCGTTTTAAAATTCCTTTTAGAGACTTTTTAGCAAGATATTGGTATGTTCCATGTGATACTGCTCTTTTGAACACATATAGACCAAAAAATGAGCGCCGAAATTTCGTTGTAGTATCCCTTAAAGTGATAATGTGCTAGAAAATAAACAAAGTAGACAGCTACGCTGGTCGGTAGAAGTTGAACATGGTGTAAGTTTGAAGCGAGTCGGAGGACACCTAAGCAACTTTTAAAAATTTGTGAATGGGAAAGCACGCCGCCTGCGACGTATTGCGTCCGCCCCTCAGTTGCCGAAGGGCGTCGTCCTCTTGCCGCTCGAGGATGCTTTGAACTCGCGATCCGCTTCTGCGCCTCACGCTGGAAAGACTTTGTTCTTGTCCCCATAGCGCGCTGCGCCACTGCTCGCTCCTCCCGTCGTGTCGCTCGGAGACTTGACAAACATGATGGGTTTCGCTGCCTGCCTCCTCGTTTGTTGCGCTGGCGCTCTTCCGCTCCCCTTAGTTCATCTGCACTGGTGCGGACTTTCGTGATCGGCAGGTTTCGCAACTGCCGAGTGGTTGCGGCCGCCGATGAAGTAGATGCCCGCAGGCGCCGCCGTGTTAGTCGGCGTCGAGAAGAGACAGGAAGCGGTTGAGCTCTGCGCCACCGTGTTACCCCTTTACCGGCGCGTTGCCGGCGCGGGGCCCGCAGCGCCGTGGGGTGTGCGTTCCTTGAAACGCTTGACGCGCGCCAGCCAACGGGAGCTCGTTCGCCCTTGAAACTTTGACGCGCGCCCAGCCAATGAGAGCATATTCATCAAATCAGCTTCTACAGTACGACGAGGCTTCGCTTTATTGAGACAGGGGGAATTTAGGTGCTGTTTGGAGCGCGGCTTCAAAAGTGGATAACGCTGGTTTGCCCCATAGGACGGTTAATGCTTTCGCAGCTAACAGGGTAAATACGGCGTCACTGCGGTAAAAAATATTCGAGTAAACAATGATCACCGCGAACACCCAACACGTGTTTTTTTGTCTCTAGTCAAAACGTATTTCAAACACACTCTGACACAGTGGCTAAGGCTAGACCAACCTAGGTTTTTGGGGGGACGATACCGCCTCGAGGAACGCCGGCAAAATGCATCTCCTGGACTACGGCTTTACCGCAGGTTTTGTCGGATTGCTGCCATTATCTTCAGGAACATACACAAATTATAGCATATATGCAGTACCATGTTTAGGTGTTGAAGCACGCTGTCAGCTATACATTCAAGATGCATCGTACAACAAAGCGTAAAGAATTAATCGCTGAGCGTATCACAGGTACGAAGACACGTGCAAATAGAAAATGCCAGACAGGACGTGTGTCAGAGCGAACAATAGCATTGTTAGTACGTTTTACGGGCGTTTCTTTTGAAAGTTTGACGATATTCGTTTATAGTAAAGCAGCAGAGCGCTAATAGCGCTAATGCAGTTGCAGCTGACAGCCAGATGCGATACGGGTCAGTGTAGGGGCACGAAGCGACTCGGGCCGCATCTGAATTAATGACGGAATAAGGCTCTAGTTCATTAACTTTTTAATTGCTTCGATGATATATAAACGTCAACAGCGTCAGTGACAGTCATCGAAAACCACTCAATCAGGAATTTTCGGAAGGACCCAGTAGCAGAAGTAGAATTGCACGACGAAATGGCGTTTACCACCTGAGCAGGCTAAAGCCAGCGGTTGCGCGCCCGCGTGATTTTTCCGTCGTCTCTTATCTAGCCCCAGCCTTGTACCTGCTCCACGAGTGGTACACCTCGTACAATACTACGCTTCTAAAGTCTTTCTGAAAATGACCGATTTAGGGGTTTTTGACGCCGGAGCAAGTTTCTAATTGGAACCTTATATGCCCATTTTCATTAATTGGGGTTAATTAACGAATTTTAATTAATTAGCCGACTGATCGTTACGATGTATGCCCTATACATATGTCCCCCTGGGCGTATAACTCATCTACACAAGCGGCATAAGTGTAACTTTCACGGCCTTTTTTAAAACAAACTCGTTCGAGCTTTAAAAAAAACACAACTCGCATATGCTTTTTTTTCTCTTTCGTCGTGTATTTTAGTGTTTTTCCGTAGTGAGCTGGTTATTTCACTGAGATGAAACTTCAGTGAGTGAAAATTAATCCTTTTTTTAACATCAAGATTTGTTTTTTTTGCTTTCATGCGGAATTCTATAAGAATTTAATCGTCCAGATTTGGAATTTTCTGTTTGAGAGTTATTCGCAACGAAGTTATTTTAAACGCGGCGCAAGCCAGTCGTAGGTAAGATTCCTCGAGCAACGAAGCTAGGTATGCTGGCACCAGTTCAGCTATCAGCAGTCTGCAATAAAAAAAAGAAGTTATCGATTGCGGTAGTGTAAACAAATTATACGCTCTTTTACGCGACAGATTACTTTATGCGAAATATACGGGGCATGACGGTCGTTCACAGATTCAGAGTGTGCGATACGTTAATGCGCAGATAATGTTATGTGATCAACGACGTGGCACCATTCGCAACGTTTTCCGCTAAAACAGTACCACGCGACACATAAAAATACAATCCACTAACGCACAACCAAAAAAAACTACTGTATCCTGTGCACCTAGTGGAGAAGCTTTGCCGCTGAAAGTCCGTGAATAAACTTGCGGAGCGACATTGTGATGCCACATGACGAGGATATCGCAATGCCTTGGGACGCCATGACGTCGGGTGACGCCAGGAACGCTGCACGATCGCCATGAATAGTGTGGAGTGTGATCGATATTTACCAGGCGTGTAGTAGACCGTACAGCACATTCGTCTGTCGCCCTAGTTGCATCTGCGTACTGTAGAAGACGGCAAAAGGAGCTGGGAGAACATACGTGAACAGCGCGAATTTTTGCAAGGACAGAGGAAGGAACTGGACAGGACGAGCCCTGACCAACAACTGAAAGGTTTATTCTCAGGAAACCACGAAGAAAAACATATGACAACATCGACTTCTTAACCATCGATGCAGGCGCATGCGCCTCACAAAATTAGGGGCTATCTGTGTCAGCACAATGCTATGGCGTCACCGCCGATCTAAAAATTCGACCCCCACTGGTCCAGCTAAATCTCGTGAGAAGCTCAGACTCACGCAGGCTGGCCCCTCCTTCTCTATTCTAGCGGAGCTTCAAAACAACCTCTCGAGCTTTTTGGTCCTGTGCTCAGTACAAAACAATGGCCGTCGGCCGGCACTCCAGGTACAGTACAGGCAGTCCCTGCAGTGTGACGCCAAGCGGGAGCTATGCTAGTTCCTGTTAAAGAACTACGGTGTACCCGCAGGCGAAATAGCGTGCAGGGGCACCGCCCTGCTTGTCCGATGTATACTTTCCCCGTAGGTGAAGGGAATCTCGTATACTACACCCAAGCTGCGTGTGCACGAACTCGATGCGGTGTTTCTATGCCGCACGGGCTCTCCCCCGGTTTCACTCACACGGTTAACATGCGTTTTCTTCACCGCAGCGCAAATACTGCTGAGTCTTGTTACGTGCCGAGAATCGTCTACAGACCTGCCCCGAACTTCGTAGGCTGCTCTCTTAGAGCTCGTGTGACATGTGGTGCACATAACAGGATGTGACTGCAGACCCATGCGTACTTTTTGTTACTTTTCCCCGCGCCTTCACCTTATCAGTGCTTTCACCATTGCTTCCGCCGCCGAGGCGACTACCGATCTCCGGGAAACCGGCGTCTTCTAGTCTGCCTACCTGGGCAGGCAAGGCTTTCTCCCACTCCCCCTGTGGCAGCGGCAAGACTTTGTCACCGCGGACGGAATACTATGATTGTTATGCAATGCCTCTTCGACGAGCTTAGAATGCCCCGGGATCTAAAACTAAGGAGATTCTTGGTGGTCCTGAGACGATGCCACCAACAAACGCGGCTCTGGCTCACATCCACGCTGAGATCCAAAAACTGGATTCTCTGGCCTTTTGGTGTTTCAGAAGTGAACCCTAGCGCTCCAAACCCTGCCCCTCGAACGTTTTACAGGCGAATCAACGGTCCGACTAAAGTTATCTTTAGTCGGGACCGTTAGATTCGAGAGTGTCGACGAAAACCAAATAATCGTCGACATACCTAAAAATCGTTTTAGCGGTGCCTTCTCTGCGCAACTAGACCGTCAAGTGTCCTCTGTCAACCTTTGCAAGGAAGATGTTACTCTGTACAGGTGCTACCCTGGACCCCACGCACACCCCAGACTTTTGCACTGCAGGGACTGCGCCTGTACACCGTTACTTGACAAAAGCCATTGTTTTGTATAAACACAGGGACCAAAAAGCTCGCAGAGATTGTTGAAGCTCATAGGAATAAAGAAGGAGGGGCCAGCCTGCGCGAGCTGTACTTCTTTGAATCTGCTGAACAGTGAGGTCGAATATTTAGATAGGGGATGACGCATATAACATTGTGTAACAGATAGCACCCAATTTTTTTGTGAGGCGCATAAAAGCGCATTTCCATCGTGATTAGAGAGTCGCGCTGTCATATGTTGTTCTTCGTGGTTTCCTTTTGAGAATAAAACCCTTCAGCTGTTGAGTATCAGCCGCTCGTCCCGTCCACAGTCTCATTCCTCTGTCCTTGCAAAAATTCGGCCTGTTCTATTATGAGTCCATACCACCTCGCCCAGTTATCCTTGCTTACTACAAGAAAGCGGGAAGTTGTTTAATCTGATGTCCAACCTCTAATGCTAGTTTATTGCTTTATTATAAAAAATCTTAAATACCATAGCAAATAAAATGTTATCAAGTCTCAATACATATATTTGTATACCAGCACATAACGACGATATGGAGGTTAGAAGTTGCAATTTCAAACTTGCCCAAAAAGGTGGGCTGCAGATATGAATTCCAGCAAAGAAGGTATCAAGATGTGCCACCGTTCAGGGAATTGCACAAACTCAAACACGTCTTCGCGCGTTCTAAAAAAAAATGACTTATGAGCAGATGACAAGGATGCAAGCTCCGCAGCTCGAGCCAGCAGGATTCTGCTTTGTGTGCTTGACATGGCTACATTGTTCTCTGGTGGAGGATTTCTAAGCAGAATTCAAGACATTCTGAACAAGGACAAGCCCATCAATGCAGACGTGGTTATTATAAATAATTCAAATATTTCGAAGTTTGAAAGACTCATTTTCGAGCCCTTCTTAGTTCGTTCGTCTCCTAACTCTTTCAACTCCGGCGTGTCTCTAAAAGAATTACTGTCATGTCCAGTGTTGTAAGACTTCTAGGTTCATCCGAGTATTACTTTAAAACACAAAAGCATATGAGTAAACGGAAATATAATAAAATAATTATAGTTAAAATTACCAGTCTTTTTATCATTATACGCGAGGTTGTTATCGACATAGGAGCACTCTTGTTTTCGTGTTATGCAGAATTCTGCTGTCTCTCACCGTAGTTAGCTGATTGCAATGTGACTGGTTATGCTGAGGCATCGGCTGGTCTTACTCCTATCTAATGAAAACCAGAAGTGCAAGTATAACATTATGTATAACCAGTTTTTGAGCAAAGATTGACCACCCGATACACCGCTTGTTGCGCCCACTGTAGCTCATTTTTTTGGCCCTAAAGTTCTGTACCAAGAAGCTTCTACCCTCCTCTTTCTAAATGCCATCTGTTTCTTGGAGTTTCCTACCTGGAAATGCTCTGAACTTAGTCTCCGACAAGAGACACCATTTCTTTCGAGAGTGGTGGATTGTATAATCCAGCAATTAAGATTTATTAGGTTTCTGTCATTCTTTAGTCAATCAAAGCTTTATTACACGGGCTTAACGGATGTCAGGTCACTGTACAAATATATTAGCCTCCTAAATATGACATAAATCGGATTATTTTCCTCTGATTGTTTTAGACTTGGAATGGTTCACGACGAACAAGGTCCTCCTAAAGAACTGCCGGAGAGCCCTGGTGCTAAAGGATGCTTTGCATCGGCGGGAAACATTATGTCTCCATCACAAACTATAAAAAGTAATCACAAATTCTCCGTATGTAGTGCCGACCAGCTTCGAGTATTCGCAAAGTAAGTACTCATTCCACTGAGCGCACCATACGTTTGCTATAACGCGACCGCTATGCACACACAATTTAATTTTTATGAGTCAGCAAGAGGGTGAGAAGTCAGAACAGCTGCAAATTTGCTTAAGGTACAGAACCCCGCCAGGCTATCAAAAGTTTCGTTTTTGCACTTTTCGGAGAAGAAAAGGTCATCCTTGCATGCTGCATGTTATAATTATTTAAGTTAGTTCACAATTACGTATGCAATTTCCAAAGCTCTAGGAGCTTGGCCTTTAGAAAAAGTGATGCAGTACCATTTAGCAAAAAGAAGTACTACACAAATAGGTTACTTCAAGCTATTTAGACTGAAATATGAAGAAAAATGCTTCAGGTCTGGGGTATGTTATTGCGTTAACTGAAGCTACTGCTGAGCAAAATTACGCGTTTGGGAGCAACTACGTTTTGAGAAATCTCGATGTACAGCGAATAAGGTGCACCAGTTCAATAAATTAAGTTATTTTTTGGTCCCATCATTCTTACTGTTTATTAAATTATTACTACTAATTATTACTTTTCTCATGACGTAGGAATCCAAAACGGAAATGTCTGAAAAATCCGCGTCCGAGGCACACCTCTAATCTTCATGTAACTAAGATAACGAAGGAGCAGGTTTCACCACAAGATTTCTGTGAAAGAAAACACCCAGAACTCTTAAACGTTCGCTATCAGAAGGTAAATATATCGCATGATATAGCGTTAAGGTACTAGTGAAACGATCTCCGGCGTATGAACGGGCATGCGTTTCTTTGTAGGAATGGTCTTCCGATGACTCAACATTCAGCATCAAGGATTGCCAGATTGTGTGCCTAGATGAGGAAACTAACATATTCGCAGTTCATGATGCTCCGGATAATACTCCTTGTGATGACAATAGAGACATAAAGGTATATTTATTCTCAAACACATTTTACAGCGGTTGTACTCACTTAAATTACCTCAGTGTATACTCAGTCCTACATTCACATGAGACACCATCCATTAATTTTTCTTTGAGCACTTCAACCAATGAGAAAGGCAACCGGCATCTCGCCCCAATGACCATGCACTATGTGTAGAACAATGGCTCCTCTCCCTCTGTCACTAAGAATGAAATGTCCTTTGGAGCATGGTACCAGTCGCCTTTTTCATTTTCTGAAATGACGAGAGGAACTGATAGCAATTATTGACCTTCCAAATGCGATGCATATAAGCTCCGCACCTCTGAGAGTGTGGTGCTTTCTACTGTATTTTTGAAATTTTAATATGAAAATCACAACACATATTGTCAATTCAACAATAAAAACAAGTAGCAATAACACTCGAGCTTCAATAACAGCTTAATTAGCAGAAAGGCGCAGTTGTTCCGGAGGCTGAAAATGTACATGTACTGACATTGTTTTGTTCGCAATCTAACAGAAAACAGAGGCGGCGTAAATACATTTGCCAGAAATGCAGGATTATTAGGCAGCGTGTCAAGTATTTGAAGCCTTTGTGTGAGATTCAATCTAAACTACTGGGCGGACCCGATGGTGCGCTGGCCGCTCTAAGGGACCATATAAAATCGGTATCTCTAAACATATCACGCTACAATTTTCTACGGAAATTCAACTAGGTGGTACGTTCTAAGCATCAGAATTTTAAATAGTGAACTTACCTGAGTAAAAAGTAAAAATAAGAAGGTATTATGTCTACCTGCTGTGTCCGCCGGCAAACGACGTACAGTCTCCAACAATATGAAAGACCCATTCGGCGATACAGGTTGAAGCGGCTGCGCAGGGTTCGCTTTGGCTAGACCCATGTTACTTGGAATAAAAAAATGAATAAACGTCTGGTCGATCCTTACCCTAAACACAAAGTGCATAACGCCAACGTGTGCTTAACAACGCCGCATATACTGCCTCAGCTAATAGGTATTTCTTGTTGTTGGAGACTGTACTTGTGATTTAAGCTGCCCGCATTAGTGAGGCCTGAAACTGGGGAGAACAAACAACACAGTGAGAAAGACTGACAAATTCTTAGTTCAAACGTTGTTTTTCTTCTTTTTTTTTTACTGTCACTTCCACTTCGTTCCCTTTTCTTTCTTTTTTTTTACCCCAGTCTGAGGTTTTGTTTTCATGATGAAAGAACATATGAGAGGATAGTGGTCCCTCAGAATGTTTTTTTAAGCTTTTTTCTCGCAAAAGCAATTTGTCTTGCCAAAAGCGGACAATCTTTTCGAATCAACAACGGCGGGCGCTCTTTTCAGTTTTAGCTGTTAGTGCGTTATCTAGTCACTTGTATTAATAAAACTCATGGCATGAGCAGAAAAGCGACAAAAAGACAGTATGTTGAGTTTTTACGCATAGGCTAGTAAACTTTGTTTAAAAAACAAAAAAAAGACTGGTTTACTATTTACCTTGAGCGCTTGAAACCGCTGGTATGGATCATCGTCGTCGTTTCGATCTTCTTTAACAATCTTTCTCGCTCGACTGACGTCTTTCCCCTCGAGCCACCGTAGCTAGAGCAATGAGCTGCTGCTTGTAGCCTTTTCTGCGATACATCATAAGGGAAATACAGTATAGTCTACGCCCAATTGCAATCCGAAAAGAGGGTCATTTCGGCTATGCGGACGCCGTTTGTGAACTGCTCACCCTTTGCTTGATGTTGTGCCAATCAAGACTGTGTCATTTGCAGGCGGGTAACGTAGGTTGGTCAAATACGTTCTTATTTTTCTTTTCTCTTGGTTGGCTAAGTTCATTCCTTGCCGTAAATTGCAGTGAGATAGTTAAGAAACTGATTTGAGGTTTCTTCAAGGGTCAACCCGCCAAAGGTACAAACGTACAGCGTGGGCCTTTTGACGGGTTGACTGAAGTAATAACTGAAATAAATGTGCTCAAGTTTTAGCTTCTCATCGATGACATATTTCCTGAGAAAACATGTAATAAAAAATTCTGACCTCAGTTAGATTTTTGACCGAACTATTTACAGACTGCACCGCGTAAAGAAACTCGAATTTTATTTGAACTTTACCTAAACTCTTCCTGAGAAGCATCAGATATTAATAAAAATGTTGCTTGCTTATAGGTTAGTATTTAGTTTTTATGTAAAGGTACAAATAAATAAGACGAAGTAAAGACTGACTCTTCGTGGACTATTTTTGTTCCAAGAAAATGGCCTTCAAGAACTGACTTACTTCAATCCGCATTTTAGATAATTACACTCCTTATAATAGTTTAACTCACCTTTCAGTAATAACGGTATGCTCACTGTTGTATAAAGTTATACTGCTTGACATTTTTGTATGTGACCACTGCTTGTTCTTACTTGGCTTTTGCAAGTAACATGTTATTTTCACCAACTCCTTTTCAGTATATAAAGATAGCATCTTTTGGTCGCATCATTAATCTGTATCATTTATTTCAGATGTGCGTGAACAAACAGTGCACAATTCCAAAGAACATTACTACTTTCCCTAAGAAAACCTACTATACGAGATCATAATTTGATGGCAGCGATCACTACATAAAAATATGCCACGTGATCAAACCTCACCCAAACATAAACATTCGCCTGTTCTCGTGCCTCAAAATAAACGTTGCTCGAACTCGCTATTTATTGATGAACAACCACAGATTAGAGCCCTCCCATGACCAGTTGTCTCCTCTCAAGTCATACTAGAGTAACAATTTGTGGATAAATTCGTAGTGCCATATTTTCGATGTCTACAAATATAAAAAATTTGTATATAACATCTAAAATTGTAAATACAAGTGAAGGGATGATATTACATTGGAAATTAAATGCAGTGATCTTCAATCTACATTGGTACACAAGATAAGAACCTGGGATATTAATACAATTCTGAAAAATGGTACGATGGTGCATGTATCATGTATGGTTTTGCGTGCCATAATCTAAGTATTTCCTGAGAAAACGTAACATCGAGGAAAGTATTAACATGAACAATGAAATTGGAGCGCGCAAATACCGGTTCAAATCGAATAGCGCGGTTTAATCGCTAGCTTCGACGCTGTTCAGAAAACCGGTTCTCGTAGCTTTTCATTGCATTGTGAAGGTTATGAATGATATGCAGCGCAATTTGATTCAAACCAGTATTACTACAGCTAATACAGTGAAAAGGAACATATAAAATATTCACGATTATTGATATTTAATGCTTAATAAACTAAGCGTCTTTGCTGCTACACGTGTAATTATCTTAGTTATTACTCATATGCGTTCTTGTTATTGGCAAGACATTATGTTTCGTGCACAAGTTATACTTTCGTTATCAGCCGTTCTGTGCTTTTATAGTTGTGATTACAACAAAGCTCTTCGCTGCCCTATTTTCAACCAATTCTGCGAGGTCAAAAATCAAAATCTCTTTCAAGTAAATGTAACTATTGAAAGCAGGAACATACCAGACAGGAATATGAAGATAACAAATTCATGGTAGTAAACGAATCCAGCTGGTCAAGCATTAGAATTGAGTAATTTATGTCAGCGCTCGTTAAACTATACCCTTTCAGCATAACCACTTTAATATTTACTCTCTTCAACAACTGCAGAATAGTTCGTAATATTTAAGTTTTTTGTTTCGAATCAGGTTAAGTATAACACGCTCGAGTCCAATATTTGCGTCTGAGAATAACGCGCTATGAATTCAACAGATGCAAGGTGGCACTTAAAGACCAAACTCTCCGTATAAAAATAAGGCCTAACATGTGATTCTTAAGAATTAGTTCTAGCAGCCACTGCACTTTCGGCAATTTGTTTAACGTCGTGTTATCTCAAACGAGATCAAAACAATTTAATTGAGATTTCAGTATTTAGCTATA
>JAZHYW010040846.1:0-11579 GCA_037355805.1 Ixodes ricinus | reverse complement strand
CAGTCATTAATCTAGATCTCGGTGTGGTTGTCAACTCAGTTGAAAGAGTGCATAGAATTGGGAAAAAAAGCCACGATAAAGCACGACCTGTAATCATGAACTTTTTTGACTATAACGAGAAGTTGAAGGTATTAAAGAATTGCCATAAACTAAAGGGAACACCAGTATCGATAAACCACGACTTCTGTCAAGGCACTTTAGCAAAGCGCAGCAAACTGTGGTCACGTTCTGGGGAGTTTAAAGCTCGAGGTCACAAAGTGTCTCTTGATTACGATAAGCTGCGAGTGAACGATGATGTGTATGAATGGGACGAGGAGAATGATTGTCTAAAATGTATTCGCTCTCAAGTACAACGAAGCAGAGATGACTGACTCAATTGCAAACAATTGCGCGTTGTTCTCATAAATGCCAGAAGCATTGTCAATAAAGTTCACGAGCTTGAAGAAATCATATTTACATATGATCCACAAATCATAGCGATTACAGAGACCTGGTTATCAGCAGACATATCAGATTCCGAAGTAGTTCCCCCAACGCACAAACTGGTTAGACGTGATCGAGGCTCGCGAGGAGGGGAGTTGCTTTAGTAGTCAAAAAGGAAATTATTTGCGTTACTATGGACGAAATAGACGACAATGAAAGTGTGTGGTGTCAAATAGATTATCTTGGGTTCTCGGCTCTTGTAGGTGTGATCTATCGGCCCCCCGCCTCGCCTGAGTTGTTTTTGGAAAAAATTCAGTCTTACATGGAGCAAAAATACAAACCTAATCAAAAAGTCATATTAGCCGGGGACTTTAACCTACCGACAATTGATTGGCACACCTTACACCCAGGTACGACGGACGTGAAGAACTGCAACTTGTTGCTTGAATTGATGCTAAACTTTAATCTCATTCAGCTTGTTACAGAGGGTACAAGAGTCACTCAAAGCACGGATAACGTACTAGACCTTATATTTGTTGGAAATTTCCCAGAGGACACTACTGTGAGTGTTTGCGATGGTATTTCTGACCATAAGCTTGTTTTACTTACCTCAAATTTTTGTCCTGTCAAAAAGAATCACACGAGTAAATGTGTCTTTAACTTTTCCGCTGCCGATGATGAAGCTGTTATAGATTCACTTGACCTCTGCTTCAGTGACTTTGAGGCGGGAGGTGACGTATCGACTTTGTGGAATACCTTTAAAAACATTACTGCATCATGTCTTGATAAATTCGTACCAAAATTTCAGAAAAAGAAACAGCACAACCCCTGGATAACAAGGGACATAATACATTTGAAAAGAGCTATATCTCGAAAACGCAAATCAGCTCGTAAAGATAATAATGTCATATCTTCCCTTTCAGTAACACTGAAGCAAAAAATACGGAGCGCTCGAGATTATTTTTTTGGAACGACACTTGTAAACTTCATGAAAAACGCGCCGCAAAGGTTTTGGGGATATCTCTCTGGCAATAATAGAACTGTCGACCAACTTCACATTGATGGTTGTGGGGTTACTGACCCTTACCAAATTGCCAATGAGCTTAACAGCACATTTCATAGTGTTTTTGGTCGTCGGGGCACAACCGAAAATACAATCGAACATTTTTCTCTTTCATCTAATGTAATGCAAGACATAAATTTAAACGTAAATGGCATTCGCCTTCTCCTTTTAAAACTTGATGTAAAAAAGTCTTCTGGCCCTGACGGTATCCCCAACGCCTTTCTGAAACGTTATGCGGACATGATTTCGCAGTATTTGTATGTTTTGTTCAATGCATCCTTGGAACAGGGATGCCTGCCTCCTGATTGGCTGTGTGGGAAGGTTGTGCCGGTGCACAAGGACGGGAGCAAACTGCTGGCTGCGAACTACAGGCCGATATCATTAATCAGCAGTTGCTGCAAACTGCTCGAACACGTAATTTCCAGCCACATAACTTCGTTTTTAGAATCCAATAACATATTAGCCAACTTTCAGCATGGGTTTAGAAAAAAGCTATCAACCACGACTCAACTCGTATCAGTCGTACATGACTTCGCCAATGCTATCAACAAAAGGAAACAAATTGATGCGATATTTTTGGATCTATCAAAAGCTTTTGATAGGGTACCGCACTATCTACTGCTAAAAAAACTGCAGCGTGTAGGAATTTCTCCCCGCCTTGTGAACTGGATTTCCGCGTATCTGACGAACAGAACGCAGTTTGTAGAAATTAACGGTTGTCAATCGCAAAATCTTGATGTCCTGTCAGGTGTTCCCCAAGGGTCTGTCTTGGGACCCCTTTTGTTCTTGATATATGTCAATGACATAGCTGACGACCTTGACTCGGGTGTGACTGTGAAAATGTTTGCAGACGACTGTGTGATTTATACTACTGTCCTTAACACCTCGGACCAATTATCGCTTAACGAAAACTTGTGTAAAATTGCTGACTGGTGTGAGAGGTGGAAGATGGTTATAAACTACTCGAAAACATGCGCTCTTACAATAACACACAAGAAATCTCCTATCGAATATACGTATCATGTCCGCGATAAACTCATTGAATCTGTGAATGACGTAAAATACTTAGGTCTAACTATTAATACGAAACTTAGCTGGGACACCCACATAGACAATACTTGCGCCAAGGCCTACAAAAAACTGTGTTTTTAAGAAGGAAATTGGGAGCGTGCAATTGGACTGTCAAACTTTCAGCCTATAAAGCCCTAGTCCGCCCAGTTATGGAATATGCGTCAATTGTGTGGGACCCATATTTAAAGAAAGATATAGAAAAAGTGGAGAGGATTCAGCGACTAAGTGCACGATTTATTTTTTCTGATTTTAGGCGCCTCTCCTCTGTTACTGAAATGTTGAATAGATGTGGGCTAGAATCTCTCGAAGCCAGGCGGAAATTTGCAAGATTAAGTTTTTTTTATAAACTTTATCATAACGAAACTGGCTTAAGTAAAGACTTGTATATTCAGCCACCTCCTCAGCGCTCAGCAAGGCTAAACCACTCAAAAAATGTCAGACAATATGCTCCTAGAAATAATATATTTAAGTACTCCTTTTTTGTACGAACCATTGAAGACTGGAACTCACTGCCGTCAGACTGTGTGAACGCTTCAACATCCAATAGTTTTGACTCCTTTCTTGTAAACATGTTGTAACCCTCTCCTGCTAGGATGGTGGAAAACCATCCGCAGTATTTATTAAATAAAAATAACGGAAATACGCTGAAATTTTCCCAAGTTCGCACACTGCGAACTGTTGTCTCATTAAAATGATAATAATTTTGCCTAAATTTGAATGATATGCCCAATAGAAGTATAACACCGGCCAGGTGATCCTTTCTCAGTGGCAAAATCGCCAATCAAAGGTCAAAAATAGATTTGCCTGTGAAGAATCAAAGCAAAAGCTCACGCAAATCGACCAGCGTATTAAAATGCATTCGTGTGTAAATGCAATCACAATCTATGGATACCCCATGCCAGAAGGTGACAATAAAAATACACCATTCGCAGCCGATATAGGTGGAATATTGAAAAGACGTTCCCTGCGTGCATATAGCCCGTGTTTAGGACAATGGAACCCTTCTCTAATTAACCAGAAAGAAATATTGAGGCTTGGGAAATTTCTTGCGATGGGATTCAGTCAGTCAGTACAACATTATTGGTGCCCGAAAAAGGGATTAGGAAGTGGTGAGGAGTCCACTAAGGGTCCCCTCCCAGCCCCTGAACGCCCCTCTACCACTCAGACGACGGCCAGGATCCCTGGACCCCGGCGGCGTCTTCGGCCAGTTGGACTGTCTACTTGGACTTGAGGGTCCGAGCTGAGCAGAGTGGTCTCCCAGCTCTCTTCATCTCTGAGCTGCGTCAGTAATTTATTCGCGCACACGCCCCTGTCTATCTTACTACACTCCCACACCATGCGTCTCAAGTTCGCGCTCTGCCCACATAGTTCGCACGCACCCGTGTATCTGTCCGGGTACCACCGATTTAGTAAACCGGACACGGATAGGTGTTCGTTTGCAGACGCTCTCCACACCGTGGACTGTCTCTTGTTCAGCGAGTGGTGCGCGGGGGAAACCTCGCCCTCCCGTCCGTGTAGTGGTCGAGAATATCTCTAAATGTCACCAGCCTGTCTCCCGGACGACGCGATGGGGGCCCCAGACGTTCTGCCGGCCCGGACGGTAAGTCCTCGGGCCGCGTCGTGAGCCTCCTCGTTGCCAGGAAGCGGCGCGTGTGCCGGTGTCCACACGAGTCTCACTCTTTTCTCTCGCCGAAGCACGTCGCACCCCTGAGGACGCGCAGAGTCTTCGGCGACACTCTCTGTTTGGCGAAGTTGCGAACCGCGATCTGCGAGTCGCACACGATTGTCCTGACGCCGGGCATGCTTAGCGCGAGCGCCACCGCCAACTCTTCCGCCGACGAGGAAGAGTTGGCGGACGCAGAAGCAGTGGCGTCACAAGGGGGGGGGGGGGGCGGACCGCCCCGGGTGCAGCGCTCAGGGGGTGTCGCAGCGGGCCACGAGAGCGGGGGGGGGGGGGGGTGTCGCGGCGGGTTACGTGAGAGCGGGGGTGGGGGGGAAGGGAGGGAGGAGTCGCGGCGGGCCACGCGAGAGGGGGGGGGTGCAACGGCAGGCTACCGCCCCGGGTGCCGCTGGCCCTCGTGATGCCACTGCGCGGAAGAGAGACGACACCTCGCGACGAGGTGTCCGTCACCGTTCACCACCGCCGCTGCCATGGCTCCTCTTCCCATGTACTCGGCCGCGTCGACATACGCGACTCCCTCCTCTTTTTTTAGCGTTCTTCCCAGGGGTTTGGCCCTCGCCTCCCTTCTCCTGGCGTAGTGTACAGGATGAATGTGCTTTGGGATGGGGGAAATCCGCAGCATCTCCCTGATGTGTGGGGAACGTCCACTTTCTCGCCTCTCTGTGTCTCGTACCGGAGGCCGAGGCTCTTGAGGATGTGCCTGCCAGTCGCGCTCCTCGTTAGCCGTTCCAGCTGGGCCGTTCTTTGAGCCTCGATGAGCTCGTCGATGGTATTGTGTACCCCCAGGGCCGCCAGCTTCTCGTTTGACGTCGAGTTCGGCAGCCCTAGGGCTCGCTTGTATGTTTTCCGCACTGTACATTCCAGCTTGGACTTTTCGGTCACTCCGAGTCTCATGAAGGGAAACACGTACGCCAGCCGGCTCATCACGAAGCTTGTACCAGGCGCATAAGCTTGCCTTCCTTCATGCCATAGTTCCTGTTAGAGATCCTGGCGATGAATTGGGCGACTTGATAGGCCGTCCCTTCCAGGGCCTGTATCATCTCCCTGTTCTTTCCATTTGCCTTAATGCACAGGCGTAGCAACCCTGATGGTCTCGACCTGGGGGATGGGGTGCCCTTGCGCGAAGAGTTCGATGTTCGATTTCACCTTCCCGCCGCGATTGGGACTTCTGCGGAGGGCACGCCAGTCCCCTGTGAGCTACGTACTCTTCTATGACCCGGATCGCCTCCTGCAGTACTTCCTCTATGTAGCCGTCACTGCCGCCTGTCACCCACTAATCTAGAAAAGCTGCATGTGTTGCAAAAAAGAGCACTCAGAGCCATAAGAGATGTCCCGTATGACTTTCATACAGCTAGCTTATTCAAAAAATTTCATGTCATAAATATTCACACTTTATATGATTATAGGCTTGCTACTAGCCTAAAAGTGGAGCAAATTATAAATATGAATTTTTTTATAAATCTTGCACAAATCTCGAAACACATTCATAGTTACCCTACCCGAGGAGCTGAATGTTGGGAGGTGGTCACACCGAGAACAAACTATGGCACACAAACGCTGAAATACGCCGTTCCTAAATTATTTAATCTGTTTTTAGCTAAAGGTATTGATTGGGACAAGTTATCGTTGAGTGAAGTGAGGCCATCCTTTTTTCACTGATGATTAGTGTATTTGCTCTCTTTACTCCGTGTTTTGTTCTTAATACTATGAGCTTGTTTTTGTTTTTGTTTGCCCGTCATGCCCTATATGTCAACATTGTGATAATCTAAGGTATTGTGCTCAACATGTTGTGATAGCGATCATTTTCTGTAAATTTGTGTTTCTCTTTCAATTGATGCATTATTTCCCACTCTGTCGCTGCTGCTATAGGCGGTCAGGAACCCGTCAAGCTGTGCCTCACAGCTTTTTTTCCTGATCGCCACCATCATCTCATGGTGGAAGTAAACAATATTATTATTATATTATTATTATTATAACAATATGTATAGCCAGTTTTCGAGCAAAGAATGACCACCCGATACATCACTTTTGCGCCCATTGTCGCTTATTTTTTTGGCCCCAAAGTTCGTACTAAAGAAGCTTCCACCCTCCTCTTTCTAAATGCCCTCTGTTTCTTGGAGTTTCCTACCTGAAAATGCCTGAACCTAGCCTCCGACAGGAGACATCATTCTTTCGAGAATGGTGGATATTATAATCCAACAATTAAGATTTATTAGGTTTGTGTCATTTTTAGTCAATTAAAGCTTTACTACATAGGCTTAACGGATGTCAGGTGACTGTACAAATATAATAGCCTCCTAAATATGACATAAATCGGATTATTTTCCTATTTTTTAGAATTGGAATGGTTCACGACGGACAAGGTCCTCCTAAAGGACTGCACGGGAGCCCAGGTGCTAAACGGTGCTGTGCATTGGCGGGAACCATTATGTCTCCATCACAAACTTTTAAAAGTATTCACGAATTCTCCGTATGTAGTGCCGAACAACTTCGAGTATTCGCAAAGTAAGTACTCATTCCACTGAGCGCGCTATACGTTTGCAATAACCCGACCGCTATGCACACACAATTTAGTTTTTATGAGTCACCAAGAGGTGAGAAGTTGGAAAAGCTGAAAATTTTCCGTAAGGCACAGAACTCCCACCAGGGTATCAAAAGTTTAGCTTTTGCAGTTTCCGGTAAAGAAAAGCTCACCCGTGTGTGTTGCATGTCATAATTAATTCCGTTAGTTCACAATTACGTATGTAATTTCCATAGCTCTAGAGCTTGGCCTCTTGAAAAGTGATGCAGTCCCGTATAGCGAAAAGAAGTACTACACAGATAAGTTACTTCAAGCTATTTCGACTGAAATATGAAGAAAAATCCTTCAGGCCTGGATAATGTTTTTGTGTTAACTAAAGCTACTGCTGAGCAAAATTAAGCTTTGGGAGCTACTAAGTTTTGATAAATGTCGATGTACAGCGAATAGGGTACACCAGTTCATTAAATTAAGATATTTCTTTTGGTTCCTTATTTTTAATGTTTATTAAATTATTACTTCTAATCATTACTTTTCTCATGACGTAGCAGTGAAAAGCGCGAATGTCTTAAGAATCAGCATCCAAGGCACACCTCTAATCTTCATGTAAATACGATAGCGAAGGAGCACGTCTTTCCGCAAGACTTCTGTGACAGAAAACACCCGGATCTTTCTGAAGTTCGCTTTCAGAAGGTAAATATATCGCATGATATAGCATTAAGGTACTAGTGAAACAATTCCCGACATATGAACGGGCATGCGTTTCTTTGTAGGAATGGTCTTCCGATGCCTCAACATTCAGCATCAAAGATTGCCAGATTGTGTGCCGAGATATGGCAACCAACAGTTTCGCAGTTCATGATGCTCCGGATAATACTCCTTGTGATGACAATAATGATAAAAGGTAAATTTTTGTTAAACATATTTTACAGTGGTTGTACTCATAGCAATCCCTCAGTGCATACTAGTTCTCATTCACATGAAACACCATCCATTACTTTTCCTTTAAGCAGGTCAACCAATGAGAAGGCAACCGGAATCTCGCCCCAAAGGCCATGCACTCTCTGTAGAACAATGGCCCTCTCCCTCTGTCACTAAGAATGAATGCCCTTTCAGTCGCCTTTTTTATTTTCTGAAATGACGAGAGGAACTGATAGCAATTATTGACCTTCCGAATGCGATGCATATAAACTCCGCACTTCTGAGAGTGTATGCTTTCTTCTGTATTTTTGAAATTTTAATATGAAAATCACAACACATATTGTCAATTTAACAATAACACTCTGAGCTTCAATAACAGCTTAATTAGCAGAAAGGCGCAGTTGTTCCGGAGGCTGAAAATGTACATGTACTGACATTGTTTTGTTCGCAATCTAACAGAAAACGGAGGCGGCGTAAAGGCAATTGCCAGAAATGCAGGATTATTAGGCAGCGTGTCAAATATTTGAAGCCTTTATGTGTGATTCAATTTAAATTACTGGGCGGACCCGATGGTGCGCTGGCCATTCTAAGGGACCACATAAAATCGGTATCTTAAACTTATCACGCTACAATTTTCTACGGAGGTTTCTGTAGGTGGTGCGTTTCAGTATCAGAATTTTAAATAATGAACTTACCTGAGTAAAAAGTAAAAATAAGAAGGTATTATCTCTACCTACGGTGTCCACCGGCAAACGACGCACAGTCTCCAACAATATGGAAGATCCATTCGGCGATACAGGTTGAAGCGGCTGCGCAGGGTTCGCTTTGGCTAGACCCATGTTGCTTGAGGTAAAACAAATGAATAAACGTCTGGTCGATCCTTACCCTTACACACAAAGTGCATAACGCCAACGTGTGCTTAACCAACGCCGCATATACTGCCTCAGCTAATAGGTATTCCTTGTTGTTGAAGACTGTACTTGTGATTTAAGCTGCCCACATTGGTGAGGCCTCGAAACAGGGAGAAGATACAACACAGTGGGAAAGACTGACAAATGTTTAGTTCAAACGTTGTTTTTCCTCTTTTTTTTTCTGTCTCTTCCCCTTCGTTTTTTTTTTCCAATCCAGTTTGAGGTTTTGTTATCATGATGAAAGGACATATGAGAGGACAGTGGTTCCTCAGAATCTTTTTATGCTTTTTTCTCGCAAATGCTTTGCCTCGTCAAAAGCGGACAATCCTTTCGAATCAACAACGGCGCGCGCTTTTTCAGTTTTAGTTGTCAGTGCGTTATCTACTCCTTTGGATTAATAAAACGCATGGAATGAGCAAAAAAACGACAAAAAGACTAGAACGTAGGGTAGTTGCGTAAAGACTAGCTGTACTTTGTTTAAAAACGAAAAATAAGACAGGTTCACTATTCACACCTTGGGCGCTTGAAACCGCATGGTATGGGTCATCGTCGTCGTTTCGATCTCCTTTAACAATCTTTCTCGCGCGACTGACGTCTTCCCCTCGAGCTCTAGTAGTTTGGTGCCGCGTGCGTGCGATAGCATTATATTAGTCTGTGCCAAATTGCAATCCGAAAAGCGGGTTATTTCGGCTATACGGACGCCGTTTGTGAACTGCTCGCCCTTTGCTGAATGTTGTGCCAATCAAACCTGTGTCATTTCCAGACGGAGAACGTAGGTTGGTAAAATACGTTCTTGTTTTTATGTTTTTTTGGTCGGCTAAGTTCATTATTTGGTGTAAATAGCAGTGAGATACGTTAAGAAACTGATTTACGGTTTCTTCAGAGGGTCAACCCGCCAAACGGACAAATGTACAGCGTGGGGCATTTGGCGGGTTGACTGAAGTAATAACTGAAAAAAAATTGTCAATGTTTTTAGCTTTTCATGATCAATCAATCAATCAATCAATGTTTATTTTTTTCCTTGTGCTAACCAACAGCTCGAAAGCCTACTGGGCTAAGCACATGATGACTTATTTCCTGAGAAAACATGTTGTAATAGTCATTTGTGGCCTCAGTTAATTTTTGACCGAACTATTTACAGATGCTCCACGTAAAAAAACTCACATTTTATTTAACTTTACCTGAACTCTTCCTAAGAAGCATCAGATAATAATGAAAATGTTGCTCGCTTACAGGTTAATATTCAATCTTTATGTATAGATACAAATAAATAGGACGTAGTAAAGACGACTCATCGTGGTCTATATTTCTTCCCAGAAAATGATATTTAAGAATGGAGTTACTTCAGTCCGCATTCTAAATAATTACTCTCATTATAATAGTTTAACTCACCTTTCAATAATAATGGTATTCTTACTGTTGTATAGAGTTGTACTGCTTGACATTTTTGTATGTGACCACTGTTTGTTCTTATTGGCTGTTGGAAGTAACATGCTATTTTCACCAACTCCTTTTCAGTATAGAAAGATAGCATCGCTTGATCGCAGCATTAATTTGTCTCATTTATTTCAGATGTGCTTGAACAAAGAGTGCAGAATTCCAAAGACCATAACTACTTTCCCGAAAAGAATTTACTATACGAGCTCTTAATTTGGTGGCAGCGATCACTACATCAAAAATATGCCACGTGATCAAACCTCGCCTAAACATAAACATTCGTGTGTTCTCGTGCCGCAAAATTAACGTTGCTCGAACTCGCAATTTGTTGGTCAACAACCAAAAAATAAGAGCCGTCTCCATGACCAGTGGTCTCTTCTCAAGTTATAGAAGAGTAAAAGTTTGTGCGTGAATTCGTAGTGGCTCATTTTCGATGTCTACAAATATCAAATGGTTGTATATATGATCGCAAAATGTGAATACAAGTTAAGCGATGATATAACATTGGAAGTCAAATGCAGTGATGCTCATTGTGCATTGGTACACATGTTTAGAAACTGGGATATGAATACATTTCTGAAAAATTCACGATGGTGCATGTATCATGCATGGTTTTGCACGCAATAATCTAAATACTTTCTGAGAAAACGTGGCACTTGAGGAAAGTGTTAACATGAACAATGAAATATGAGTGCGCGAATAGCAGTTTAAATCGAATGGCGCGGTGTGATCGTTAGCTTCGACACTGTTCAGAAAACCGGTTGTCGTAGCTTTTCATTGCATTGTGAAGGTTATCAATAATATGCAGTGCGATTTTATTCGAACCTTTATTACTACACCTAATACAGTGAAAACGAACGTATGAAATATTCACTAATATTGATATTTCAAACTTAATAAGCTAAGCTTCTTTGCCACTATCTGTGTAATACGGTAGTTATATGTCATACGCTTTCTTGTTATTGGAGAGACATTATGATTCGGGCACAAGTTCTACTTTCGTTATCCGCCGTTCTGCGCTTTAATAGTTGCGATTACACAAAAGCTCTTGGCTGCCCTATTTTCAACCAATTCTGCGAGGTCAAAAATCAGAATCTTTGTGACGTAAACGTAACTATTGAAAGCCGGTACATACCAGACATAAATATTACGATAACGACTTCATGCTACTAAACGAATCTAGCTGGTCAAGCATTAGAATTCAGTAATTTATGTCAGCGCTCGTTAAACTATACCCTTTTAGCATAACCACTTTACATATTTACTCAATTCAAGAAGTGCAGAATAGTTCGTAATATTTAAGCTTTTGTTTCGAATAAGGTTAAGTATAACACGCTCGAGTCCAATCTTTGTGTCTGAGAATAATGCGCTACGAATTCAACATGATGCAAGCTGGCACTTAAAGACGAAACTCTCCGTATAAAAATAAGGCCTAACATGTGATTCTTAAAATTATTCATAGCAACCAGTGCACTTTCTGCAATTTGTTTAACGTCGAATTATCTGAAACGAGATCACAAGGGATTTAATTCAGATTGAGATATTAATCTATAG
>JAZHYW010040843.1:0-21052 GCA_037355805.1 Ixodes ricinus | reverse complement strand
ATGGGAAAGTTGTAGAGATATTTTAGAAGCACACGAAAAAGCTGTTGGCCACGTGATATGGTTTCGTGTGTATTTTGTTTCTGACCGGATCAAAAAGCACGTGAAACAGGACAACCATCGTGATAGCGCGCCCGCTCCATCAGGGACTCAATTTCAAGTATCACGTGCTTTTTTTATAGGAGAAAACAAAAATAAGCAAGCAAGAGGCGTACAAAACGCTTTTCTTCTTTCCCAAGCACAACCCGTAACATTTTATACGCCGGGTTTTTCAGCGTAAGCTTTACAAAAACTGCAATTGATAAGGTCGTTAAGAAAAAAAAAACTATTTTAAAAACCAACATACAGCGCGGGGGTCGCCAGGAATTACAAAAGATATAAGATTCGCTATCTAATTCGCTCAAATGTGCTAATTAACTTTCTTATTTCCGACTCGTAGATTCATGTTCCATTTAAAACTTCGAAGGCTGCCACCATTGAAGGCTATTGGAATTTACGGAATGTAAAAAGAAGCAACCGGATTGAAAATACTCTCCGCCAAGTTTTACGGCGGCAATGGCTATAATAAGACAGTTCCGTGCAGCGAAATGAAATTTTGGAAATTATACCAATACACAGTGCATAGCTCGTCAGAAATCTCAAAAGCTGGTAGCATCTTTTTACTTTCCGTAAATCGTTTTAGCCTTCCATGTTGGTAGCCTTCAAAATTGAAATTGCAACATGGACCAAAAATCGCCCATTAGAAAGTTACTTAAAGACATCTCAGTTAATTAAATATTGAATTTTTTCTAAATATTGTTTTTTTTTTATTTTCTGATGTTCCTCGCAGCTTAAGGTTTGTTTTAAATTTTTTTTTCAACGCTTATATTTTTAGGAGTTTTTCTTGCTTTCGATGAAACACCCGTATAAACATAATTGTAATTCTTTTTCTTGTTAAGGCTAGCAACATTGGTATGACCCGAAAGGAGAATTTGATTCCAAATTACGCACAGTCACTGCTATTTTTTACGATATTTCGTAAAGATTTTATCTCAAGTAAAAGAAAGTCCGAGGACACCGATGGACTTCCTATGAGGAGAAGTTGATTCCAGATTATGCACCGCCAATGCTATTTTTGCACCGATATTTTGTGAGCATTTGATCTGAAGTAAAAAAACAGTTCGAAGACACTGATCGACTTGTTATGGCTTGCGAATGCGAAAGCATTTCTCCCGTGACGTACTGCTTTCGTTTCGCGTTGTCGGGAGGCCTCGAGCTCTTGGCGCCGTGGGCGCTTTGAATCTGCAATCCGCTTGCGCCTCACGCATTCGAAATGCTTTGTTCTGTCTCCCAGCGCGCTGCGCCGCTGCTCGGTCTGCCCACCGTGTGTTCGGAGATTCAACAACGATGGTGGATTTCGCTACCTGCCTCCTCGCTCGTTGTGCTGCGTTATTCCGCTCCCTTAGTTTGTCTGCGGTGTACTTGCTTTGACGAGCAGGTTTGGCTACTGCCGTGGTTGCGCCCACCAACGATGTAGATGCTCTGAGGCGCCGCCATGTTCGTTATGACCAAAAAATTTACAAAACAAAAATATGTATATAAATGCAACAAAAGAATCATTTACATGTGTACAATGTCCCAAATCCGACGTCACAATGCGTCCACCCACCCCTGGGGGAGGCACCGTCCCCGAACCAAGCACCCGTCCTCAGTATGAGGAGGTATTCACGTTATCTGGTCGACGGACCGACAGCCTCCGAAATGGGGCCTGTCCCTTCCAAAAATGGGCCGCAGCACAGCGACGGAATGTCAGGAGCGTACTATAAAGTCCATTTTTTTATTGTCGATTTTCTCACTTAATTTTGTGTCCGCCAGGTAATCTACAAGACACCCGATCACAGTTTGTGGGGTCCTTAGTGTGTTCCATGGGCAAAAACGTGTTGAGAGGGACAAAGGGCGGTTATCGACGGTGGACATTTGTTCTCGATCATGGTCTCGTTCATCTGTATACTTTCCGCAGTTCATGAGTATGTGTTCTCCGTCTTCTATATCTTCACATCTGGTGTACAGAGGGGAGCTAACTTGTTGTATTCGATGTCAAAAATGTTGTCAAAAAGGAATACCCACTTGAAGTTTGTGTATCAGTGTCTCAGAAGACTTTTGAAATGTGTCTTGGCATCAAAACTTTTATATAAGGGTCAATCCGTTCGAGATGGGAGTTCTGAGGAGCGTCTTTGGAACAAGTAGCCTGGTATCTTTGCCTGTGATGTACTTCTGAGCAGGTTTAATAAGTCACCTTTCGTGAAAGTAACTGCAGTCTTGGTATTCATAATGTGAGAATTTTTTGCTGTCAGATCTGCCGCTTCGTTTCCTTGAACGCCACTGTGTCCAAGGATACACTAAAATTGATTTTATGTACAGTTTTGAATAGTTGTCGAAAGGTGGAAACAAATATTAATGGCAATGAATGAACTTGTTGGATATCTGTATTTTATCACCTTCAGAGCGTTTATTGAATCCGTGTAGGCAGTCAACTTGGTATTGCTCGTTTTCTGGAGTAAAGTAGAAAACCACTTGCAAAATACTAAAACGTTCTGTGTTAGCTGAGCTTGTCTTGTTTGAATATAAGAAGCTTTTTCTATTTTTAAGAACGGAATTATAAAGGCTGCTGTAGATGATAAATTGTTTGTTGACCCATCCCTGCAGACTGCAGCAACGTCATGTAGGGCTACAGCAAGCATTGAAAGTAATTTTCCTCAGCGTGGTTTGGTGTAAAGTCGATTTTTTCACAATTCTAAGTAGTGATGTAGAAATATTTGCACAGTATAATGCCCAAAGTGCAGCTGAAGATTCATATGGGCGTGCGAATTTTGCGGGAATTATCTGTAATAGGTATTATTCCTTATGCACATTGGAAAACGTCCTACGACGGATAGTTGCAACAAGTGGGTCATCATGATGTCGTGTAAGAAGGCGAATAAAATGTCGGAGAGTTTCCCGTTCACGTAGAATTGGTATTGTGAGAGCGTGAGCTTCTGCAACCTACCGAGGAATTTGCTTCGGCTGCATGGCACTCCGAAGCAGATTCGTAGACTGCAAACTATCAGATGTTTGAGCCGCGTTTCAAAGAGTCAGGGAGAGCCCTACACAATGCTTAAAGTTACTACGAATGGGACTGTGTTACGAGTGCTCCATGGAGAGTCAAAAGTGCTTTCGAGAGAGCCACCCTATCTGGTTCCAGAGCAGCAGCGGAAGATATTGACGCATGGCGCTATCTCTCCTTCTAAATATTTCACATGAACTGTTCAAGACAACTTTCGGTCAATTTGCACAATTAAGGAAACAATAAACCTTCACCAAAGGCAAAGGTTTCCCACCAAGCGCGAGTTCAAAGTTATTCAGTCTTCGCCGTGTAAACGGAAGGAACACGGATTTCTCAGTAGAGATAGATATACCTCGTTCAATGTGAGAAATTGTTCAAATATTAAAAGTGAAGTCTGGAGACGAGTCTGAATTACAATGATATTAGCATCTGATGACCAAATAAATTTCATCGGCATACTTGGAGATTGATACATTATCTGGTAATATACCATGGAGTCCTGTCAATACAAGGTTAAAAAAATGTGGGACTTAATACACTTATTTGAGTAACATCTTGTGAAACATAGTGTTTTGATGTAAAACCATGAGGGGCCCTTGCTTACATCAATCGATCATGGAGGAATCACTCATCCACTTCTAGTCGCTGAAGCTGTTCGATAACATTTGCAGAGACTAACAGTGTCAAGTGCCCGCTTACATGTCTAGAAACACTGCTATTGTGAATTTGTTAATGCTGCACTTGTGTTCTACACAGGCCACGAGATCGAGTACAAAATTCATAGCTAACATATTTCACCTAAAAGCGGTCATTTGGAAAGGCAATATTCAACTGAATTTTAACCACAAATTTAGTCGTTGTAAGACCATATGTTCCACAGTCTTCATCAGGACGCATGGTGACGCTCACCGGACCATAAGATGAGATGCCAAGTAGATTTTCCGGGTTTTTAAAACAGGCACCAAAATTGGTTATTTCCAAACAAAGGGTATACAACGAAGAGCACTAGCATTGGTTATGCCATATCCAGTAAAAAAGACATAGCGTGCTTGCCAATATTCATTAGTGCGGCCGGAGTGATACCATCAGGTCCTCGGGCACTTTTTCGCCTAAACTTTCTCCATGCCCATTTCCGTTCACTTTAATTAAATGGCAGATTCATTATATATTTGTAAGCTGCTGATAGCCGCAGGAATGGGGTCTTCTGAGCCGTGTTTGCTATGGCTGTAGATACGTGTTCCGCTACTGCTCTGCAAAATGTTTCGGCCATATTCATAACGCTGACACCTCGATGAAGTGCCCGCGCCCGCATTGGCTGGCGTTGTAACACCGGCGATTTTAATGAGCGAACTATGCGCCATGCTTGTATTGTCGGGGTATTCGGAAAACTATTGTTCGAAAAAGTAATAAAAACGTTTGTTTTCTTTGCAAAAGGTATTTGACTCTAACAAAGCACCGGTAACCTGTGACAATAAGCCTAATAAAACAGAAATGCACTGTTGATTCTTTTCAAGTGAAAATACTGAGAACTAAACACTGACGCAAAAACGGTTTTTACTGTCAGCACCTAAGGAAGAGGTTGTTCAAAATATAGAGGGTTTCTTGTTCCATATTATAAAGATTTATTATCAGGAAAAGTTGTGACTAATGTGGTTTGTGCAGTTGAATTACTGCGGCCCGGGGGGGGGGGGTTAGGGGAATAATTGTGAGGATAAATCAGATAATTAACTTATATTTAATATTTACCTTTATAATTATTGAAGAACCTTGCGGTGCGAAAACGCAGGCAGTAAGAGGCGCAAAAAACAAAGCAAAAAAACGCAGGCTCGTTTTTGCAACATTTGCATTCCATTCCGCCTGTCGCTTGAGTTGTAACATAAACACACCACTCGAGCTTCGCACGCCCCGGATCTTACTGAAAGTAACTTATGTAAGGTAATTTTATTAAGTGCAACAAGCTTTTGACTGGAACTATATTTTTCACTTTAAAAATTGAAGAGCTTATTAGAAATATTTTTTTTATAAACAGCCTTATCGTTACAATTATCTCGATGTATTATGTCCCACTGGCTGCATTCTCAACTGCACAGACCACACTGCACGTTGCTTAGACGTCTTTTTTAACGAATCCTTACGGCATATAAAACACCCTGTGTGTATATTTTCTGCAAGATATGAAATAAAATCGCACAGCTGGGAAAACTTTATATTGTAATACATCAACTGACTTTCCACACTCAAGCAGGAAGTGTTTCTCCGAAACATATGGTTCGGAAGCCTTAGCTTACACGATATACGACCATTCAGTTTTTTTGTTGGGACTCGGGACAATCATCACATCAACACTGCCGCTAGGCAACCCTGGCCGCATGGACCTGCCGGAAGCTCCCAGGGACGCGTCGCTCTTCAGATCACCATCTGACATGGCGCTACCCACACGTTGTATTTCGCACGATATAATAAACGTACTCCCTGTTTAATCAGTGTAAGTTCGACCAGAACACTTTTAAATACCATGGAAAAAAGTGGATTGGTAAATAATAAACACGTCGATACCATAACACAAATAGGCGCGAAAAGAGTGTCATGGTGGGGGAGATCGAGAACGCCAAGCGCGAAGGATATCTGAAGGGGCGCAACGATTTTCATTTTTATAGCGAGCTTGTTTGCAGAAAAGTAAACGAGAGAGAGAAGAAAACCAGATATATCATTGACACAAAACTCACTCTCGACTAGTCTGCCGTACGCCTCTGCCCAGACGTCCCCGTCTAGCGCCGTAAGAATGCCCACGCCAACGTCCTTTTCGGGCGACATCTCCACAACTCGAATGAGTTGAGTCAGGATCCTTCTCTTCGTCGTGGGGCACTCCTCGATCATCGTACGCGTTGAAGGTGAACAGCTGTGCGGCAAGAAATTCGAACTCAGCGTTAAGGCTCGAATAAAGATCCGAAAAAATTGGTGCGACACTTTTTTTTGCAAGGATCTCTTCAACACGAGCATGCGCGTTATTATTCACAACTCCAGCCCTCTGCTCGTCCTGTCGTGAAGAAATGAAGAACCAAAGAAGCGGGGACGGCGGCAAAGCTTTGGGTTGCCGTTACCGTAGAGGTCTGTTCGGCGTATTTGTGTATCATGCCGTCCTAGCGGGAAAAAACGAGTGCCTTGAAAAAAGGAATTCAATTGTGTTTAGCTTTGTAACTTTTAAAAATCAACACGCTGATTTTCTTTATGCACTTAAACATCTCCGACACATTTGATATGCTCCTGCCCTAATCGCTTCAATATGTAGCCAAATAAAATAATTTTAACACACTGAACAGCGTTTGTGAGCAGGCATATGGAAAATCTTGGAGAGTCTATCCCCGTTTTGTCCGTCACCTTGGAGCTATCGCCATGCCATTTATAGGGCGTTGGAGTTGCGAGTCTGCCATATACTACCATGTCCGGGAGAGGAAATGGAACCCGTTTTTCTACGCCCGCAAGAATAGATTAAACTTCTCAGAATGCTTAACTTATTCACGCGAATAGATAAATTAAGCATTCTGAACGTGAATATGACGCTGCCACTGGTTACGGAGTCCGGAAAATTTTGAAAAAGTTCGATACACGCAAATGTCAAACCTAAAAAAACTGCATGTCTCTCTTTGCCTTCAAGGGCAATCTAGGTGTATAGCTTTTTACGGGTCCCCTCTGAGAAAATGTGTCTTCTAACGTCACGTTACGTCACGTGACCACGATACGTGACATCACAGCCGCGTGACATCACATGACCCTTAAAGAAGGTGAAGTACGTGTTCACGCGACGTAAAGTCACGTGATCACGTGCTTCCCTGACGGTCACTAAGGTTTCCCGGACTATTACTTGGCGTCACGGTACACTGTGACTTCACACGATACTAAGACTTAAGGTCACCTAACGGTCAAGGAACCACACGTGAAACTGTAACGTCACAAGCCAGTATAAAGTAATCACAACATGTGACGCCACGTGACACCGTGACGTCGTATAACCAAGTGAAGTAACGTCATGTCACGTCACATGCACCATGACATCACAGTGTCGCGTTACGTCGTAGTGTTTTGTGATGTCATAGTGCCGCATTGCGTCAAATAGTCATGTGACATCATGGTGTCACGTGACTTCACAGCACCACGTAAAAAATTATTACCCGGAAGTTTCATGCTTGTGATTGCCGCAGTGAGACACAAGCAGTTATGAACAGCATGACGTCATTAACATGACGTCATTATGGATGATACATGTGAGCAGAAACACAAAAGCCGCAAGAGCTGGCCCTCTAAATGTTAGGCCAATAAAACAAAAACTTTCTATACTACACAGCTTCCACTTAGGCTTAATATTCTTTAAACCAAGAAATTAGCATGTTTGAAGCATGTGGCATTTATTTTAGCAACACGAACATCTCGACAAGAAATTTGGCAGTAATTTTTTTCTCGCTGAGAAGTTCTCTGTACTGGAATAGATTTTACAGGCACTCAGAATCTATTTTTTTTTTTTGGTTTCACGAACATTTGGCTTGGTGGACGTCCGCGTATAAATAAATATCGTTTTTCGGGTTTACCTTCTGATCAAGGAGAACGTCCCGTTCTCAAAATTGCGCACTTTTATCACAATCACCAGAGTCCCATTCACAGGTGGTTGCAGATTTCGTAGACATACTTTACCAAGGCAGGCCGAAAATTTGGTTTATATTCTCTCCAGGACCCGGTACACAAAGGTTGCGTACACAATCGGCACATATACATTAGGTCCGCAGTTTTCTTCCGGACTTCTTCCATTGCTGAAAATCAGTTATTCGGTAAAATTTTGTTTTGGGCTCGAGGCTGAATTTGTAAAATAGATAAAGCGTGCGTCCATGAACCGCACATTGCAGGTTTACGGAACTTTTGTGTGGGTTCCGAGGTCCGTCTCCTAACAGCCTCAAGGCGACTTGACAAGTTTGTTCCCCAGTTCAGGGTTCAGGCTGCATTCGAGTCGATTTTTCAAGCATCTTACAATAAAAGTTGTGAGCAGGCATGTCCTTACAGCTTTATGCCGGCAATAAATATTTTAGAACAAACGTTTAAGAAAAACGTACTTTTAAAGATAGCTCGGACATTCCCGCGCATAGTTACTGAGATGGTGAACAAGGATCGGGGGACAAGTGGGACGAACAACAAAACAACTCCAACGTAGAATTCTCAACACAACGGAGGATCTTTCAAGTGCTGCAGAGACGATCACGCGCCCGTAGTTGTTCAGTAATATATTCTGTTCAACATGTAAGGACGGGACAATGTCAACTCATGAGGCCAAAGTGCCAACCGCTTCAAACGTGTTTGATAAAAACCTGCCTTTACCATTGAGACTAACTCCAATGACACCAGATATTAATTAGGACTCCACATCATCGTTGGGGCTACAAATCTGTTACAAAAGAGGCTCCAATCAATAAATGCTAAGTGATGCCTTCCCACCTCGATCACCATCTACCTGACAAAATAAGGTCTGAAAGACTAGAAGCACTTTTCTAAAGTCGCTTTCTTTTTAAATGGTTTAAGCATATTTTTTTGCGTAGAGGAGCCATCTACCTAGTTATGCATCTTTTTTTATTCTTTGCCTCATTCACCTGACATGTCGCGGAATTGACAGAGCGCTTCTGTTCCCTTTTGTAGGTCCCCAGGGTAATATTTCGCGTATAACATAATGGAGATTACACGACATCGGACATGAAAGACACCGACGTACCTGCCCGTTGTGTATGACAAGCATCGTTTCCTCCAGATTTATGGTTGGGCGTATTGAACTCCAATTTATCGGAACCTTTGGAAGGCACGCGATAAACACTAAAGATACTCTTGTACTGTAGCATGTCCAAGGGTCTCGTTCCGCGGACTTCAGGCTGGAGAAGGTCTCTGTTCGGGAACAAGGTATATTAATAGGACTGAGTTACCGCATCGTCATACCATTTGCAAAACTCCATCTACCGAATGGGTTGTTACTATTTTCTCGGAACGAAGATTGGGATTAAATACAAGTCCCCGTGGAACACTCTCCCGGGCCTTCACTCTTGATATGTGCTGAGTTTACGCCGAATGCTGAAGTAGCACTCCCATCTATTACGTGCTCAAAGTTCATGATCAAGCTATGGCCGACTCGGATAACTCTCACTGCAGCTATCATAATCCGTCTCTCCGCAAACTTTGGCAACGGCAGAGGTTATTAAGTTCTCAGTAAGCCTATCAGCGCGGTGAGGGTGACTTGCACAGCATTCGTTACAACAGACCAAGTTACAGGTAATCGATTTCTGCTTAGAATAATTTAGCAATCATCTGATATTTTTAATTAGGAAGTAAACACAACAGTAATTCGAGTACTTTTAAAAGTATTAAAGTTACCGTAACCATTAGTACTTCTATTAAACTTCCGCCCTCCTCCCCACATTTAAGGATTCAATTTTACGACTTCTTATGCACCACTGTTAACACAAACTACTTGATTTGCCTACATTATCAGTCTCTAAATATTGGGAACACGAAGAAATGAAACAATGTTACCGAGCTTCACGGAAAATTTTTTGACATTATGTATTGTCAGTTTATAAAATGGTTTGTTGATGCCCCTGTACTGTAAGCGCAGGGGCACCAGACCCGGACAAGCTAGCTCAAGGAAACTTTTTGTCTTGCGTCCTCAGCACAATATTGCCGAAAATAAATATTACTTACTTACTTACCAAAGCAGGGACTGTGAAATTTGAATTCTTGATAAAACACTTTTAGTACGAATGTTGATGGTTAATATATAACCCTCGTCTTCGTTCCCACAAATACTTTACTGGGGGGAATACGGTCCACTCCTCGAAAATAAAAACGGCCTCGGTGCGGACAGGTTTTCTGGGACGAATGGCTGGAGGTCCCGCAGCCGTGACGTTTCCCCCTATGAATAGGGGGTTGGCGAGTGCCATCTATTGCCGGGAAGGTCTTGGCTATCGGGCGGTACATCAATCAATCAATCAAATCAATCGAATCTTTTTTCAACATCGCACAGATGTTGGGGGCGCAGACAAAAAGCCTATAAAAGGCTTGACTAAGGGTCTGCGACCCCTACAAAAGCCTAGCATTGCAACAGGGGCACGTCATAACAAAAATAGATAATAACATTGGAGGTGCGTCTCAAATTCGCGAACAAAACACTGTAAGAGCGGTATAGCAACAGAAAAAAGAACATACTGTGACTTGCAAATGCTAATCAACACTTAGGTTATTTAATAAGGAGGGTAAGTTAAAACGAAGCATCTGACGACCGTAATTTGTACGTGTTTGTGGAATAATTCAGTGATAAGTGGAACGTATATCGTGTGTGTGTACCTTACGTTGTAGATGTGATAAATTTAAAATTGCCATGTTATGTTGCCTAATGCTCATATTGTACCGTTTTAGTAAAATATTGTTATATAATTGAGGTATTGGGAGCATTTTCTGTGTTTGTTTCAAAAAACAGACTTTGTATGGGCATCACATGGTATGTTTGCTATGGTTCTAATGGCTCGTTTTTGCATTACATGCAATTTGTTTATGTTGGAGAAAGTCGTTGTCCCCCAAACCAAAAAACAATAAGAAATTACAGAGAAAAATAATGAGTTGTACAAAAGTTTCTTAATACATTGAGGCATAAAATAACGTAATTTAGATAGTACACCTACAATTTTGGAGATTTTTTCCGCAGTCATATTAGTATGCTGATTATGATGATGTCCATAATGATGATGGTGGTGTTTCTTGATTTTTAGGCTGACTTTTTCCTTCAAAGAAATTGAACGGTGGGCGCGGCGTTGGTCGTTTGTTTGTTTGTGTCTTTTTATATATTTTATTTTATTTATACATTTTTACGCATATAAATAAAGAACACAACGACGACGACGACGTCGAAAGGATGACACACCGGGCGACGGCGGTGCCTCAATTTAAGCCCTAAGGCTCGGTTCCTCGGAGGCGGCAGCTTCTGCCATTTACTGGGCTATCTCTTTGGAGCCTGATGCCTCGACCCCAGTGGACCCCAGTGAGCAACAGCGCCATCAAGGTCCTGGGGCCGATCGAACTGCGTGCCAGATCTCCATGGCTCGCTGCTGACCCGCCCAACCCGCCTCCACGAAATCTGGACTTCTACTGCCATCCTCCCCAATACCAACAATTCATGTCGTCGTCATCATGCATATATATACTCATCAGATTGTCATGTTCACTCGACGCGGCACTGCGGGCCTCCATGGTACTGCGGGCCTCCAGAGCCGCGGCGCCACAGCTCTCCAGAGCCAAATAAATAAAGACTGAAGACAAAATGCTTTGCTAACCAACAGCCGGTAGCGTCTTAAAAGAAAGAACTAGTGTTTCCTCGTTTATAGGTAACGAATTCCAAAACTACACCTTACTATTTGCGCACATCACTGAAATAACATACGCAATGCAGAAAATAACAGATTGTCCCTTGAACTCAAAACCTCAAAATACATATAATTAGGGAGTTTTTTGTTTCTATAAGTCAAATTCAGAAACCGAAACTAAACTAACGTTACCTGAAACTCAGGGCATATCGTGTGCATTGTTTTGAAAAAGCAACAAACCAAAACACATTTGAAGTTGTTTGACACCTCGAGACACTAGCTTGCAATTTCGCAGCGAAAGCCGGCGTAGGGTAGCGCGTTGCCGTGTAATGTCCGCATCGAATGATGACGCCAAAAAAAAAAAGACTCGGTTCGGGCTTGACTTTTGTTGGGCTGGATTCGGCGCTGTAGGCGTTCTGTCGAATGCAAAATCACGGAGTGGAATGTATTCCCCCTAGTAAAGTATTTGGTTCATAGTTCAAGCAGTGCTCCCCTCCCTCTTAGAAATATATAAATCAGGCACATAGCCCCTCTACACTCTGGTATCCCCTCCCGTCCCATGATGGCAAAACTAGATAATGTCACTGCTCAGGTGTGACAAAAAATTCTAATGTTTTTGTCAATGTGAGATAAGCAGTCGTCATTGCAGAAGATTGCACCATTTTCTGAATTAAAGTTTTCGGTGTTTTACCATGGGAACTTTTGTGGGCGTGGCACGAGTGAGTTACTTAGAGGAACAAAGCTAGATACTGTTCGCCCCATTTAGCTACAGTGATCTGGATCACTCTCATTGTTACGTCTTGGTCTATATATTATTTACGAGACACGACTTTAAGCGATTGAGAGACCTGCGATGAACGCGGTGAACACTCCAAAAACATCGCTTATGCCGTTATTGCGGCTAATCTTTCGCCCCATGTTCGCACAAATGCATTTTTCCTTCCACTTCATAATGCGTCCTCTGTCTCCAGGAGTACCCCACTAAGGAATTATCTAACCAAGTCTCCGACAGGGGACGGTCTACAAAAAGTGGGGGTTTAAGAAGGTTAGTAGTCTGATGAGGGAATTCTAATCTCATAATAAACAGTACAAAATGCCTGTTTCAAGAACCTGAAGAAAAATCTGCCACGTTAAAAATCGGAAAGAATTCGAAAAACTAACGATTACTTTTTATTGTTGTTACAAATTACTTTCCTATCAATTAACCAAACGAATATTTAATTGTTTTTAACCAAAAGTGTTTTAGTCAACTATTTTTAGTAGCGTGCACAAGACACTCTGTCGCACTACTAGAGCGTAGTTCTATCGAAACCACAGGCAAGAGAGACGGAAAGTCACTTTGTACAAATTTCGATAGACATTCACCTTCTAAGAAGACAAAAGCGACGTCTGGGAGACACAAAAAAGGATATCAGTAAGGGAGATGTTCCCTTTTCAACTCTTCTCCAACAGCTCGGACTTTCGCCGCTGTACCATTGTTTACTGCTTCCACGTGCTTCGCCTGCGTCACTCTGATTGGCTAGAAGGGGCCTAGCGTTCAATCTTTTTTAAGTTACGGTGAAACGAGCTTTTTGAAAAGGGATTACTTTATTAGCCATAACTAATGTATGCATTCGAGCAAAGGTGGACTCTCACCGTTCAATTAAATGCTTCATATCCAACGCTCCGGCTGCCAGTGCGGCTGCCTGTCTGCAAACGTGTCCACGATTTTGTTAGTCTCATGTTAAACAGACAGTGGAGCAATGAACGTATTAAAAAAGGTGAGAAATACCTTAGTTGGTCTTCTTTCGTTGTAAATGTTTGCCTCGGAAAACACATTGCACTTGTGGTGCTCAACATCGGGAGCCTAACACTGATAAAATATTTGACAATCCATTCTGAAAACTTTCAAATGTCTCATTAGCGCAACACAAACGTGCATGTTTTTATTTTTATTTTTTTCACAGAAACCGTACAATATTTGAACGAAAGTGGCAAGGCTTACCCAGTTCGGGGCACACGAAGCTTTTTCTAGAAGTAGCTTGTGCAGAAGTTCTCCTTCACCACCAGGCTTTCCAAAATCGTGAACAACCTGCCAGCAGAGTTGGAACTTTAAGATTTCGCTCCACATAAAATAGATGAGCTTCACCGTAAATTACAAGAACAGCAAAAACACGCGGGTGCGCTCATAGCTCCTACAGGTTTCCTTTCTTGTGGCTGGTGAAAAAGGATAACGGATAACACCAAGAATGCAGGCATGATATCGGAGAAGCCGCACGTGCCAATTCGCTTGCGCAGTCAACCATCAACTTGGAACAGGAAGCACCAAGCTTCGATTCGTGCGACCCGAGCTCTTTTTTTAAAAATTGTTACATCTCGTAGCCGCTTTTGTAGGACTAAAGACCCGTTCACACTATTGCAACCGAGTAAAACCGAGAGAGACCACACCGGTTTTTAAGCCTAATGCAATGTCTTAGAACCAGCTCCGCTGCAGCGCATCCGGTCCTATGACTTCGCAAGAGACTTAAAAACCGGTCTGTTCTCTCTCGGTATTACTCGGTCGCATATATGTGAACGGCGCTTTATAGTAAATCGTTTCGACACAAATACTTCGTCCCTGAACTCGCCGCCGACGGGACTGCGAATGCGTGCGCGAATCGTAAGGGTATTTTGACTGCGCTTCTCCTTCGTATCTACAACACCGGCCGCTGAAGTCGTCGCCGAATTGCGGCTGGCATGGTTGACGAATCGGGGAAAGTACAAGAAGGTTGCTACGACGACTGGCTTAGCCGGCCCAACCAAGCGCAAGGCTAAGGCCAACGGAAGATCATTTTCTATCCTCCTAATCTGCTTCACTGGAGCAGTTGAATAGAACCGTTTCCAGGACTGATCAATATGGAAGCGGTTGTAAATGTAGGAAACTACGCGTGCAAGAAACTTTGCGTGTTTCAAACTACCTAGCCACCATGACAATAGCGAGCAGACGACGAGATGGGAGACTACTTGAATATTCTGAGTAGCTAAAGTTGAAGCTTGGGCGAGTTCGTACGACATACCTAAAAAACTAAAACAGCGCAAAAGAACGACAAACTGGATGAAGGAGTACACTGACAGAGCGCTGTCGACATACCTAAAAGATTAAACAGCGCAAAAAAACGACGGACTGGATGAAGGACGACACAGACATAGATCTGTCTGTGTACTAAGTAGGACATAGATCCACAATACCTACCATTGTGGTCTTTCAGATACGTATTAATCTATCCGGCTGCAAAGCTGTTCAAATTCCAACCGGTCAACCTTACCTCGGCCGTCTTGTTTACATCATGCCATGCCGTGAAGTGCGAGCCAAGGAATTGCACGCTACAGAATGTTTAAGATCTTCACTACAACATGGCGCTTCCGGTTACATGCAATTATGATCATCTTTTACATGGCTGTGACAAATGTATTATTCACTAAAACATGTCAAATTGAACACACGGTTTCACGGAATGCAGAATATTTCCAATTCGCGATTTCGGGCCATTATGTTCCAAAAACGACTCCATTAACTCCCGTTCGATCGCAGTGGAATTATTTGTTAGAGCCCCTGAATGCCTAGGTAGCACCCACGCCTAAGACTCATTAGTGCCCCGCTACATGATCTCGTTTACTACATGCGGTTCACATGACTAAGTCTAGTGCACGACCTGGTAAAATGTTGAGGACCAATGATGCGCTAGCCCAAAAAAGCAGAATAGACGTCACCAAAGAATATTTCGCACATCACCTTTTACCAATATAAACACCCGTAGGTATTCCGGTTATTTCTCAGGTTGAAGAAATTTATTGATGGAAGGCCGTCAGAAAAACATTTGTGGTACAAAAATAAAATAAACAAATTCGTCAAAGGCCAATCAAACAAAACAGTGTTACTATGCTTTGTTTCACTTTAGTCCTCATCGCAGTAAACGCTATTCCAAACAGCCAAGCAGAGAAACACCTGCCTTAGAACAAGCTTAGCAATTACAGGGGCCTAACTCGGGCCTAATACAGTTTTTCTCCAAGGCGTTAGTTAGGTGGTTACAGCGTACTATTCTTTTGGCGTTTTAATGGCGTTTCTCTGGCTCGCTATAAAATTTACATAGTACCAATGTTGAGCCGAAGATCTACCCGAGGATCTAGCAGTGAAGACTAAAATCTGGCCCTTGTTCGGCAAATAAAGCTCAAAGTTGCCACATGAAAAAAAAAAAGGAAGCCTCACATTGGAACTTGTTTAGCGATTTAGGCCGAAACATCCCAGATGAAGGCCAACCTACAAGCGGTGAAACCTATCTCGTGCACTTGTTTGAAGACTCATAGCCAAGATGGCCAGGTCAATTTCGCCTCTCAACTTCGGTTTCTTCGATCTACTTGTACTGCCCTTATCCCCAGGGGAAAAAAACGAAAAAAAAGACATAATTTGGTTTAAAGGAAACTGTACTACCTGGGACGATCTGATAGAACCAATCAAGCAGCTTGAAAATCGCATTGGCAATGTGCGATTGCTATTCCTAAACGCAATCACTAAATGCGCCGCGGTCACGTGCTTTGTTACGTGCGTTATTCCCTTATGAAAATGGATATTGAGTTTCTGATGTGATCCTGATGTGCTCCTAATGAGTCCACAGAAATTCAGAAGAAACGCAACATGTAATGAGTTTTCACAGTTGTTACACAACAAGAACTCAAGTAAGATTACACACAAAGTTTTCTATTTAAAAAACTACATAGCTTTCAACTAGACCTTTTCATGCGTAAAACGCGTTAGGCAAACATTGATGGTTTTATAACTCACCGTTCATTTTTTACTGCCATTGGTACTCATGCAACAAAAATTACAAAATATAACCCAAACAAACAGCTTATAGTAGAGTCACAAAGACTTGAAAATCAGTGAGGGACCTATATAACGGAATATATGAATGTAATATATAGATGTCCTAAAGCTACAATATATCCCCTGTGCTTGATTTACCGATCAAACAAGACTAGCTGTTTTTTTCTGTTCAGCTTGACTACAGCTAATAAAGAGTACATGACTGCACAAAGAAACAGTTATGCTTTTGATAATATTTATTAAGATGCAATGATTTTTTATACGATCTGGTACCATTGGATCGGTCTGAAAGAAGGTAATGTGAAGAGACAGACTCGAATATCTTTAAATTAAGAACGTAGCAAAATATTAGATTGTCAAACACAACACACGTCACATACACATCATCCAGAAAAATATACAGGAAACAAACATTCAAGTCGCAATCAAATTGTAAGATCCAATACTTCTGAATACCCGAATAAACAAAAGCAACATTTAACTGCTAATATCATAATGTCAACATTTATAAGATGCCGGTTGCGTAGAACTGAAGTCAGAAATCTTAGTTTTAGTTTCAATATTGGCACTCTTCAAGAGTTGAAGTCATTTTGATAAACACTCATGAAGTACAAAACTTAAAATGAGAATAAAGCCAAAATGTATACTGTGCGTTAGGGTCCACTACTTCCTACATTCCTGTTAAATCCTTAACTGGGAATCGCATGCATAGACGCGCCACACTTTTTCTAGACGCAGGAAGCGCTTTTTACAGCGGAGCTGTTAAGTGCTAGTTTCCCCAGGATCGTGTCCGGTACCAAACAAATGTCGACACCCGTGGTCGACACAACACTCTGGTTGCCGCCGTCGCTCATAGATGGCGGTAGCTGTCCTGAGTGCTGTGTTTGCCGGTTGTCTGCTTGACCAACATTGGGAAAGAATTGTTCTCACTAAGAGGAGACTGGAAGATTGGTGAAAAAGATCTGGGGAGGGGGTAAAAATACAGGTAAAAATAAGCAATGGAAACACTTTAAAAAGAGGAGGGGGATTGTGTTCGAACAAAGTTTATACAAATTTAAAAAAAGGGATGACGAAATGTTAGGCTAGATGGCGCAACCTACCACCGTTACAAAGGGTATAGCCATTACCTATCTATCCATCCATCCATCCTCCTCTAGTTTGTTTTCTTTCTTTTTTTGTGTGTGTGTGTTTGCGTAGCGGGAGCGGGACGGCGGGAGGCTTGGCTTTCGCAGCTTTCGGAAGTTTTGTGCGGCGTCTTTCTTCAACTTTTTTCGTGGTTTCGTCGTGTTCTGCGTGTGCAGGCCACTCGCGACGTCTCACGTGTTAGTGAAGTGGGTTGGGGAGGAGACGTGGGACGTCTGTCCACTCCGGGCGGTTTTGGACACCCGAATTGGGTTTCGGTTGCAGCCGCCGGCATTTGCGGAGCTGCTGATTCCGGTAAGTGTTAATATTCACTTTGCAGAAGTGTGAGGTTTTGCGGCTGCAGTATTTCACGCGCTTTATAATGTGCCTTGTTTGACGACATCACTAAGGTACGGAAGAGGCGATGGAACGCCGGCGCACAAAACTTGCTCAGACATCCTCGGATCCATGCGGCGTCGAAGAGTCCACAGCCGTGCAACCGCATCCAAAGCAGAAGATAAGTCGTTCGCTGTCCGTTTACCACGGGCTTGGTCGTGTTTTTAAAGAATTATCTGCGTCGTCTCACCAATGAATTGCTGGTAATGCCTTTACTGTGATCACAAACACTCGAATAACGAAGTAGATTAGACAAACAATGTTTCCGAAGATTTGCGGTGGAGATATGACAAATCGCCGACAAAATCGTGAGCCACATTCGCGCGCCCGTCATCCGTTACCTTTCGGGTGTCGGGTGCCATGTTGCTGCCCTGTCTCGTCCGTGGTGTAAGGCTCCGCCGGGGCTGTCTGCACGTGCGATCGTATCGCTCGTGTGGGGGCCCCGGCGGCGTCGGGCAGTGCGTTCGAGGCGGGGCATTCAGTTTTGCGCTTAAAATTTTCTTCTGCCGAGGCTTCCGGCTTTGGGCTTGTATGCTTGGTCTCAGCGCCGGTGCGCGCGAGCGCGTGCTTGGCCCTATGGCTCGGCGGATCGAAGGGCGACGGGTGACGGACGGGAGACACGGTGCAGCGCGCTCGGGGCTTCGTTCGCATGAAAAATTGTGCTAAAAATACTTTTACTTTACTTTGAAAATACATTGCATTTATAGTACTTCAAGTACATTGTGCCCTGTGTACTTACTACTTTACCTAAAGTACATAACCTCTCATTTACTTTGTACTTCGAGTACTTTTGTAGCGTTAGCTACACTGGCCGAGATAGAGCAGTTTCGCGTGGCTCTCATAATGAGCCGTACTCCGTGCTGCGCAAGCGCGAGGAGCAGGGACGTCACACGGCGCACAGCTGGCGGGGCGGAGCCGCCGTCGCCGCGGGCGCCGCTGCCACCGCCCGCGCTTCGCCAATCTGCGCAAGCGCGAGGAGCAGTGACGTCACACGGCGCACATCTGGCGTGCCGGAGCCGCCGCCGCCGCCAGCTCTACCGCCACCGCACGCGCGTCTCCGGTCTTCGCATTCCAGAGGAGTGACGTCATAGCCGCGGCAGACGCACTGGCGCCGCCGCGTGCCCAGCCGTGTGCCTTCGTTGCGCAGTAGCCAAGTCTGACGCTGCACCGGAGCTGCTTGATAGCGCCTCTCATTTTGTGCGCATAAGCTCACGCTACGTATATCCTGGCGTAGCCGAGCTAAGCCACCGCAATTTTTTAGGTGTAGTTTACCCAACACTGGATGGATGCAGGCCCTCCCCCTCCTCCCTCCCTCCCTCCCTCTTCCCGCCGGCCCCAAGAAAAGAGAAGTCCATTCAAGGCTGCACTTCTGATAGCCCCGCACAACTGGTTTGTTGCTAACACAGAGGTTCGGGCGGATTGGTTGCTCATGATGGGAGAGCGCCTCATAGAGCGCGCGACACTAGAGCGCCGACGTTAGAGCGCACGACACGAGGGCGCTGCGACAGTAGCGCGCTGGACACTAGAGCGCACTAGAGTCACTAAATAAAGCTACGCTTTCAGAGTACCGAAACTCCCAAACTACGCGTCTGAAGCGCGCCAGGCGCCGCCATCTTGGGTCCGCGGCGTGCCTGTAGCTAAGCCAAGCCGAGCTGCTGGTCGTCGCCTGCGCCAGCTGCCGTAGCCGCAGCTGTGGCAGCGAATCAAGGTCGTGTTGTTCGTATCTCGACATAAGAAGGAAAATGTGCGTGCTGAGCGACTGACTTCGGCGTGTGCGCGCAGTAAACAGTAAAACAGCAGCAGGCAGCGGATCGCTGGACCCAAGATGGTAGCGTTGAAAAAACGCGATGATGATGATAGTGACTCACGTGACTGCCGCTGTCCAATGATGCCGCAGCGAACCAGAATACTGTTGAATAGAGCGACTGTATTGTCGGCAAAGTGCCAAAGAAAAGGAATGCGGTACTCTGAAAGCGTAGCTTTATTTAGTGACTCTAGAGCGCACGACACGAGAGCGCATGACCAGTTGAGCGCGCGACACGAGAGCGCACGACCAGTTGAGCGCGCGACACGAGAGCGCAACCATTTGAGCAAACACCGAAAAATGTGTGATGTACCCGCGGCTCCACAGACAGAACAAAATTGTGCGACTCATCGGATTGAAGCATTGGTGATTTTTGATTAATTGAATATGCCTTTAATAAAAAATAAAAATAAAACGGGTACGACTCTTTCTAACCAATTGTTTACTGACATCGGAGAGAAAAGGGGGCAGGGGAGTGGCCTGGTGCATGTACCGGGAAAGGTTGCAGTTGAGTGGAGCAGCGAGTCGATAAGATTTCTTCACAGTGCTGCGGTGCGCCTCTCGGATATAGTATAAATAGTTTACTTTTTGCTATATTTGGTGTATTCTTGACAGGCATTTGCGGTCCGATCTATTTGGTGGCTATCTAGACGTCCCTCGCATAAGTTTAAATGGTATTTTGACGTCCATGTCCATATGAAGAAAGATCACCGCTAAAAAGTATCAGTAAAAAACTCATCGAAGGAAAGCTCAGCGCAATGTTATCGGATGCAGATCTTTCCAGCCTTTTGACGGATACAGGAAAACCTCCCCTGCAAATCTGTGATATACAAAATCAAATAACTAATGAAGCCTTCATTAGTTCTTTGATTTAAGAAAACGTTAGAGAAAAAGTAAAAAAAAATTAGAGAAGAAAACATTGCAGCTGACCTAGGCTAGGTCAGCTGCAATGTTTTTTTGTTTTTTTCTGCAAAAATGCACACTACAGATATTCTTTTTTTTCTGTTAGCTTTTTGTAACACTTTTTGGTTTGTCACACGCAAACATTTTGTCGACTCATTTCGCAATGTCACTGCTAAATTCCGCGGCATAAATCCCTGCCAATTTTACATAAAACACGCGATGCCCGAACAAGTGGTCGGTCCGGTCGGGCCACTCGCGCTGGACTGGTTGTGCGCTCTCGTGACGGGCGCTCTGGAGTCTAAGGACACGCGAGCTAATGTCGCTGCGCTCTCGAGTCACGCGCGCTAACGTCGCAGCGCTCTTGAGTCGCGCGCTCTAACGTCGCGGCGCTCTAGTGTCGCGCGCTCTAACGTCGCGGCGCTCTAGTGTCGCGCGCGCTAACGTCGTGGCGCTCTACTGTCGGCGCTCTAATGTCGGCGCTCAAGTGTCGTGCGCTCTAGTGTTGTACAGCCGCTCATGATGTGCAG